>BHFT01053958.1:0-38025 GCA_004320025.1 Laticauda laticaudata
TTAAAAGCACAACTATAATGATGTGGGAAAATACCTGAACAAAGCTGAATGCCATACATACATACACACACAGACACACACAGACACACACAAATACACACATACGGCCTTTAAAGCTTTGACTTTCAAACAATGAATACAAATCAGTATAATGTAATTTTGCCAGTCTGATGCTTTTGAAGCAGTATAGCCATGTGACTTTCTGGGAATTGTAGTTGTAGGGTGGGGGCAGGAGGGTCTCGTTGGAACTCAAGTTAAAAAAAAAAATTTATTGCATTTTTTAATGGTTTGGGCCAGTGCATTATTTACAATTCACACCCTTGCTCTCTTTAAAGCAAAACAATTTGACAATAATGTAATTTTGGCAGTTGGAAAGAGCCGGAGTTTCTCAGCCTGGAAACCTCAAAACAATGAAACTTGGGAAAACTAAACAACAGATTATCAGCGGTTATTTGTTCTGACTGTTGACTGGGGAAGTGGGCTATGATAGCTTGCTCTCTAGGTCATCTGTATTCCCCCCAACACCAGAATCACTCTGCTTCCTGGGAAGGTTAACATAGACAGGCAGGCCTTGTGTTAGCGCCCAATGCTCCCAGATGATTATCAAGCTGCTCTTAGTTATCACTGCTTCACTTTCTTTAAATGAAATATCCCAACAGAAAAAAATATATTTGTAGCTCAGGGTTGATCTGTGTGTTCTCTGAGCAACATCAGTGCAACATCGGAAGGGAGAGGAGGAGGAGGAGCAGGAGGACTGTGTTGGGTCCTTAATGCTCTCTGAGCTTGGTGGTATTTTTTGAAGACGTTTCATTACCCAACTAGATAACAACATTAGTGCGGGATGGGAATAGGAGGAGGAAAGGAGAGGAGGAGAAAAGGAGAGGAGGAGGAAAAAAGAGGAGGAGGAGGAGGAAAAGAAGAAAAAGGAGGAGGGATGCTAGGTCCTTGGTGTTCTCTGAACTTGGTTGTTTTCCTGCAGACATCTCTTTACCCAACTAAGTCACATCATCAGTGCTGGAAGGGAGTGGGGGCTTTGCTCTCAAAACTGAAAGCTCTTCAGAAACCTATTTTCATTTTCTGTTCAAATTATCAATGCAGAGAAGCAGGATTACAAACAGTCTTGCCAGAAATGCTACAGGATTATTTTATTGTTGTCCAAGCATTAAGAGTTCAGGGTTTTCGGCCTTTCTTGCGAAGGGACTGGCCTTCCCCAGAAAAGGCGATAAAATGACTGGCAGCATCATCCTGAGGAAATGGAGAAAAGGGTAGAGAGGTGATTCGGACCCCAATTATTTTCTGGAATGGCACTCACAAAGTCAACAGAACAATGCTATTCAGAAGAATAATTTTCAAACTTATGGAGGGTGCAGATATATTTTTGGTGGAAGGTACCAGAAAAGCTTACACAAATCATTTCTGGAGATTTTGGCCTACGAGCTACATTACAAACACAACATTAACATCAGATTTCCGTTCCTTTCAATTTTTTTTTTAAAAGGCATTGAATTATTTATTCTTTCTTATGCCATCTATCAAGACTGCCTAAAGTTTTAAGATGGGAGTTTTAAGATCCAAACGCAATAAACAAATAAGAAAAAAAAATGCTTCAGAGGGGCTTGGACTAGATGACCTACAAGGTCCTTTCCAACTTCATTAATCTCTGTCTGTTATAAAGACATGTCATTGGATTTTTTTTTTAAAAAGCAAACACAAAATATTCACCACTTTTTTGGATATATTTGTTCCCCCCCNTGGATATATTTGTCCCCCCCCCCCCGCTTCCCCCCCTTCATCTTTTTGGCTTCTGTTAGAAAATGATATATTCCTGATGTTTGGAACGCGATGTATTTACAGATCACAATAATCAGCTGTAACTTCTCTGGCTGGTTTGGGCGGCATTTGTTGAAGTTCACAATCTGAGATCCAGCTTTAAATAAATAAATGAATAACTCTCTATCCAGCTTCACTCACCTCTTCTATTTTCTTGACCAGCGGCCGGGAATTTCGAATGAATGTGATCTTGCCAATTTTGAACTCATAATTCGGAATGCCCCTGCAAGGGGAAAAGGGGAAAAGTTACTCATTTAAAAAGATAGAATTTAGGAAAGAGGTTTATTGTGGTCGATTCTGCATTTCAGGGCCCTGTGTTCACATGTTCTCTTTTGTTCTAGGCCTGGGTAACATACTGAAATTTTATTTTATTTTGTAAGATGCTATAAGTCAAAAGGATGCTCGCTGGCACAAGCATTTCAAAATCCACCCATTAATCCAGAAAGACAATTGGAGTGGGGTGGTGCCCTAGAGGTGGAACTCTCACCTCACAATCGGGAGGCTGTGAGTTCAATCCTAGGAAAAGGCAGATATTTCTCCCTCTGGGCACACTGGGAGTATATCTGCTAAACAAAACTCCTCATTGGCAACAGGAAGGACATCTGGCCACTAAAACTCTCTGTTATCTCCACTCAGTTGCCCAGACTCCACCTCGCAATGGATTATGGGGTTGTCAAAAGACGACGATGATGATGAATCCAATTGCTGGATTCTCACAACACACTGCTCTCCTCCTACCTCACTTTAGTTTAGTTCAGCATAATTTGTAAAGTCAGACGTGGTTTGTGGCCCCAAGTCCTGGGCAAACCCAGACAACTATGGNTCACAACACACTGCTCTCCTCCTACCTCACTTTAGTTTAGTTCAGCATAATTTGCAAAGTCAGACGTGGTTTGTGGCCCCAAGTCCTGGGCAAACCCAGACAACTGTGGTTTAGATATTAAACTAGGCCTAAACAAACAAGCGATGAGCAAACCACCAGGAAAAACAACAATGGTGTGAGGGAATTGTGGTGGAAGTAAGAGAAAGAAAGGCCCAACTAACCGACGAATATCTCCTGGTTTAATTGGAGAAGGACTTGGCTCAACTCCCTTCTTTTTTCCATCCAACCTGTTCCCACATCCAGAAAATGCCTAAGGAAAGAAGAGAGGAAAATAATCACTTAAATTATGCATCTGGCAAGGGTGCCATCAAAACTCAACTGAATATATTTATATCTGTTATCAAAGAAAATTGGAAGCCGTTCTCTTTTTGCTTTTACAGGCAGTCCTTGAGTTATGACCACAAAGCAGTTCAAAATTTCCATTCTTAAATCACACATTTGTTAAGTGAATTTTGCCCCATTTTACGGCCTTTCTTGTCACAGTTAAGTGAACCACATCAGTTATTAAATTAGCAACTTGGTTGTTAATTGAATCTGGCTTCCCCACTGACTTTGCTTGTTAGAAGGTCGCAAAAGGGGATCACTGAAACCATCATAAATATGAACCAGTTGCCAAGCATCTGAATTTTGATTACGTGATTGTGGGCATATTATAAAAGTTGTAAGTGTGAAAAACATCAGAAATTCCTTTTTTTCAGTTCTACTGAGACTTCAGATGGTCACTAAATGAACTGTTGTAAGTCAAGGATTTTTTTTGTCTTGCTTTTTGTTAGATTCTCCCTTGTTTCTCTATTTCCTTGCTTCTCTACTGTTTTTGAAATTTATTGAAATTGTATTTAAAAAAAACTTCAACAGAACTGATTTAAATCTCATTTTATTCTGAAATTCCCCGAAGCCAGACCCCGAAGGAAAAAAAATGAGAGCATCGAATATTGTTTTTTCACTTTTCTTTACAAGCTCTCAGGAGTTTGCAATCTGATTGAGGCCAGCTTTAAACTCCAATGTTTAACCTAAGTAAGTCTTATCTCAATAAAGAGACTTACACGGAATCCCAGATCGCTCACATAGCCACTGTGGTCTGCTTCAACATCCTAAAAAGCAAGAGGAAAATATAAATAAATAAATGAAGCTATTTTATCAAGGCTTCAGAAGGCAGCACAGATAAATTGGAATAGTCCTCAAGAAGAATTTAGCTCTTATCAGGCTTATCACAAACTCTGTTTCCAACTTGTCTGCTGTCCGAGCAATAACCAAAGGAACAAAACCTCTATAAAACCGGTGTTTTATGCTCAGAATAACCCTGAGGTTCCTGAAGGCACAAATCAGATTAAATCAATATCTTTATTATGTTCTTTGACCAGCCTTTAGAGTAAAAGAGAGATAAGCTTGATACAACCATTCATTACAGGGAAAAGAAAAAAACCTCAACAATGAAAGGACATATCTAATTAAAACTTTTGCACAATTGCATAACTTGGTGAAGGTATTTGACCCTTGATTTGTTGGTGTAGGATTAGCATCCCTTAAAGAAAAACAGCCATGAGGATGTAATTCGGAAAATATTAAGACTATGCAGAGATGGATAGATTGACATTAAATCTATTTTTAATCTGACATTAAAAATAAAGGACAAAGAAGATACAGAATAGTACTTAACATGGAATAGATTTTATGAGTGGTTAGAGATAAGAGGTAGAAATTAGATGAAGAAAGATTATTGCTATGTATGAATTAAATATAAAGATTGTTTATAATTATAAATATGCCAATATAACTAGCAAAATTACAAATAAGCTAATACAAAGAGAAATCTGGTTACAACTATTCTGTTACACTATTATTATCAGTATACATGTTACTATTTCTGTTTGTTCTTTCTTTGCTCTTCTGTAAATTATATGCCCTGACAATACGCTGTATTCAAAATGTTTATGAATAAAAAACATATACAAAACAAAAAAGAAGAAAAACAGACATAAAATTTATCAGAGTGGCCCTCGTATTTGGAAATGATTGGGGTGATCAGAGCAGTGACACCAATGGATCTTTTTAAAAAATCCAGCATCCCCTTAATTGTGTCAGGCTGTGATGTGAAAAGAGAAAGGAGTTAGCTGTTCCAGAGGAGAGAAACTTTTCATCTCGGTCCCATGTTTCCTATGGCTTTCAAGCAAGGGTCCCCAAACCTGGCAACTTTAAGACTAGGGGACTTCAACTCCCAAAATTCCTCAGTCAGCATAGCATAGGAATTCTGGGAGTTGAAATCCACAAATCTTAAAACTTGCCAAGTTTGGGGACCTCTGCGTTAAACTCTCCAAACATTCTGAAGATGGAATGGGTCATTATTTCTCTCAAGTGAAAGGGAGAGGGGTTTTTTTTGTGTGTGTATGTGTGTGTGTGTGTGTGTGTGTGTGTGTGTTGTGGGAGAAGGAAGCCANTGTGTGTGTGTGTGTGTGTGTGTGTGTGTGTGTTTCTCTTGTGGGAGAAGGAAGCCAAGAGCCAACAACAACACAACAAGAAGCAACTTACAGCAGACTCCTCGTGAGGCGCTTGTCTCTCAGGCTCCTTGTAACCCAAAGGTGCATCGAAGTCGACCTGAATTAAGTCAATGCAACACAAAAGTTATACCCAGCTCACAATCATCATGGTGCCTATATAACCCCCTATGTCAGGCACGAACGATCAGACACATGCATGTGGAGTTTAAAATAGCTACTTTATTGTTCTATGCCTATAATACAGGAATCTTTCTAGATGGGCAGATTTCACCTGGGAGAAACCACATAAGGTTCCAAAGCATTCAAGGGGTAGGAGGGGTCAAACCTTGCCCTCTTGTGTTTCCACAATGAGTCCAGGCTACTTCCCTATTTGATCCTTCCTTCCAGCTGGGCCAGTTGCTTTCCAACATCCTTATTACAGATTGTTTGCAAACCTGGTTTATTTAAAGAGTAGCTCTTCCTTCTCAAGAGACTTTTAAGATGCATGAACGTCAACTCCCAGAATCCCCCAGGCAGCATTGCTGGTTGGGGGATTCTGGAAGTTGAAGTCCACACATCTTAAAGGTAGATGATCGCGAGAAACACTGATTTAGAGTCTGCTTGTTGGAAGACTTTGCAAGACCAAGTTTTGTTGTATTAAAGAGTGTTGTAAGCAGACTTGACAACCCTACCAGGCCAAAGTCTGCTTTCTTCCATTTTGGTATTGCATGGTACATCTGCCCTATCAGTAGCTGAGCCAAGAGGGAGACTGCCCATCTCTGACTTACATTCATGTCACATTCAATGATGGACACAGCTTTGTCTGGTTTGGTCTCCATGACTCGAAGTTCATAGATCTAAAAGAAACAAAGGGGAGGGGGGTGGGGGGNTCATAGATCTAAAAGAAACAAAGAGGAGGGGGGTGGGGGGGGAAAGAAAGGATGAAGAATAGGCTGCATGGAAGTCTTTCTCATCCCTTAAAGCTACCCGAGTGGGGAATTCTGGGAGCTGAAGTCCACACAGTTTAAAGTTGCCCAGGCTGAGAAAACACCGCAAATAGCTGAGGCTACCTTCTCATTGTAGTTGATGGCGATGACGTCTCCAGTGGTGAGGCAAGCAAAATTTCGGAGCGCGTTTTCCAATCTACAGAGAGCATTAAGTGGAAATACAGAGGCCTCCTGATTGCAGTGTAAAAACATGAGGAAACTTTGGAAAATGATATATAAGTTACTGAATGCAGCTGATCTCCCCCTCCCCCACATACAGGTAGTCCTCAAGGAGTGGTGTGGTGGCCTAGAGGTGGAGCTCTCACCTCACAATCAGGAGGCTGTGAGTTGGAGCCTAGGTAGAGGCAGATATTTCTCTCTCTGGGCACACTGAGAAGATATCAGCTGAACAAAACTCCACACTGGTGACAGGAAAGGCATCCGGCCAGTAAACACTCAGATAGCTCCATTCAGTTGCCTAGACTCCACCCCGCAAGGGATTATGGGGTCGTTAAATGGAGATGATGATACAGGTAGTCCTCAACTTATAACGATAGCTGAGCCCGAAATTTCCATCACTAAGCAAGGCAGGGGTTCAGGGAGTTTTGCCCCATTTTACAACTTTCCCTGCCACGGTGGTTAAGGGAACCACTGCAGAGGTTAAACTGGGAACATGGTTATTAAGCAAATCCATCTTCCCTACTGACTTTGCTAGTCAAAAAGTCGCAAAAGGGGAACGCCTGACCCTGGGACACTTGCAACCGTCATAAATATGAGTCGGTTGCCAAGCATCTGAATTTTGATCCCGTGACGAGGGGGATGCGGCAATGGTCGTAAGTGTGAAAAACTGGTCCTAAGTCACTTCTTTCAGTGCCATGGTAACGTTGAACAATCACTAAATGAACTGTTGTAAGTCAAGGATGACCTGTATACATTTAGAAGCAAAGCATTTCATCTCTAATCAATCAAGGTGTTCCTGTCTTGAAGAACCACCCAAAAAGGATACACAGCTTTAGGATTAGTGATGTCAAGAAAATCGGGACTTTGTGGCTGAAATTTGGAGTAGGTGGCTACTTGGAGGTTGACACTTTCCACTTGCACTAGGCCTTCTTCCTCCAGAAGAAGATTCTGCATCATCTTGGGGAGAAAAACACAGCTAAACTGATTTCATGCAAGGCCCGAAGCTCAATGTGTTTTTTCTACAAAGTTTGCAAACTTTAGAAATAGAAGGAGTAGGAACAGGTAACAAATGGGATTGCAACAGCAGGAGAGAAGAAATCCATCTCTAATTTTCCCATCAGAATAGAATAGAATAGAATAGAATAGAACAGAACAAAGTAGAGTAGGGTATAATAGAGTAGGGTAGGGTGGAGGAGGAAGGAGAATAGAATGGAATGGAATGGAATAGAATAGAATAGAATAGAATAGAATAGAATAGAATAGAATAGAATAGAATTCTTTATTGGCCAAGTGTGATTGGCCACACAAGGAATTTGTCTTGCTGTAAATGCTCTCAGTGTATATAAAAGAAAAGATACATTCATCAAGAGTCAAAAATCATCAGGTACAACACTTAATAGTCAGAGGGCACAAGAAGCAATCAAATCATACTAGAAAACAGTCAATATAAATCGTAAGGATACAAGTGACAAAGTTACAATCATACAGTCACAAGTGGGAGGGGATGGGTGATAAGGAATGATGAGAAGATTAATAGTAATAGTGGTTCAGACTAAGTAAATTGTTGGACAGTGTTGAGGGAATTATTTGTTTAGCAGAGTGATGGCATTTGGGAAAAAACTCCCCTTGTGTCCATTTATTCTGGTGTGCAGAGCTCTATAGCATCGTTCTGAGGGTAGGAGTTGAAACAATTTATTAGGAAGGATAACTTCTCCACAGTATGTCCACCCTTAACCGGTCCACCTACAATTCCAGATCAAATCTTTTTAGTAAAAAGAAAAAAAGAGGTCTCAAAATTGAGTGTGGGGAAAAAAAATGGGTGAAATTGACCATGAATTGATAGGTGGCTTTTGAAATTGACTATTTACACCACTTTTACTTGAGAATAGAAATAGAAAAATAGGAAGAGGAGGAGAAGGATTAAATTTGAGCACTGTGTCTCTAATTTAATGGAACAAAACCGTCTACTTACCCAGTGTGGAAGGTAACAGATGCCTTCATCAGCCACAAATTCCAGCACGCCACAATGAGTCATTCGGTCTGAATTTTTATTTGTCAGCTTAAACAACATTGGATAGGTGATATTAAGTCGACCTAATGGAAACAAGTAGGGAGGAAATCTGCAAAGCTCATTATATGGAAGGAGACAATTCTTGAACTTCCCTAGGACAGCTAAAACCATCATTTTCTCTTTTAGTGTTTTTTAGAGGGTGGTTTTTTTAATTTGCTTAAATTTAATTGCTCTCCTTATCCCGTTCTTTTTTTTCTAAAAAAAAAAAGAGATTATATGTTGGTGGAGAGAAGTTATATTTGTGCAAAACTGGAATTTAATTTTTTATTAAAGTTTAATTTCTAAGGTTAATTTTATACTTTTTAAAAAATTATGTTATATTACATCATACATTGCCCAGAATCCCTCTTTGAGGGAGATGGGCAGTTTAGAAATATGATAGATATAGGTATAGGTATAGGTATAGGTATAGGTATAGGTATAGGTATAGGTATAGATAGATAGATAGATAGATAGATAGATAGATAGATAGATAGATAGATAGATAGATAGATAGATAGGAGAGGGAGAAGGAGAGAGAAAGAGATGCTGCCAAACAAATCATTTTGGTCAAAGCGGGGACAACAGTCCTTTAAAGAAATAGATTTGCAATAAGAGAATATCAAGTGTGAAAACATATTAAATATACACAACTTACTCAGTTGATCCAAGGCAGAAGGTGGCATAATTACTGCAGGAAAAAGATAAAAGCAACTTGTGAAAAAATGTCAGGAAAAACTGACACCAGCTGGCAAAAAATGAGAGCAATTCTAGGACATTTAAACCACAGACTTCAACAATTTCCCTAATACTGAAGATATCAGGGTAGAATTTTTCAACTTTTCCATGATTGTCAGGATTGTACAAGTAGTCGTCTATTTACAACAGTTGACTTAGCGACCATTCAAAGTTACAATGGCACTGAAAAAAAGGTAATTATTGGCTCTTTCTCACACTTACGCCCTTTGCAACATCCCCATGGTCACGTGATCAAAATTCAGACATTTAGCAAATGTCTCATATTCGTAACAGTCGCAGTGTCCCAGGTTCTATACCAGTGCTCAATTTGTTTTTCTTTTTGTGATGTACAGGTCACCTTCAAGTAGTAAGGGGAGCTGAATGTCAACTTATGAAACATTTCTATGCATGTTTTATAGAGTTGCCAACGTGATCCCCTTTTGCAGCCATCTGACAAGCCAAGTCAATGAGGAAGCCGGATTCACTTAACAATCGTTGTTACTAAGTTAACAACTGCAGTGACTCACTTAACAACAATGGCAAGCAAGGTCATAAAATAGGGCAAAATTCACTTAACCAATGTGTTGTTTAACAACAGAAATTTGGGGCTGAATTGTGGTCATAAATCAATGACTACCTGTATACTTGGATATGTAAAATAAAACCAAAGTAACAGAGAAACAAAATGGCTAATCGATTAATCAAAACAATTGGGGTGTAAAACGTGACTATACAGGTAGTCCTTGAGTTGCAACTATTCATTTAGTCATAGCATCCCAATGTAGTGAGGCTTGGAGGTGACTGCACCTCTCATAAGGTGTAAAGGACAGGAAAAGGTAGAGAAACCTTTGCAGGAAGCAAAGTTGTTCGTTCTGTTCAGATTAATCCTTGAAGCTCTGTGTGGACTCTACTTTGGTTGGTTTTTTATAGTTCATTTGGCACTTCAGTTGTTGGCAGCACTTCAAAGGAGAGAAAGGTGGGTGCTTATCTTGAGGGACTGTTTGGGACTCATTACCAGCTGGGAATGAACATAATTCCCAACCGTTGAAATAAAATAAGAGTTGTTTTAACTATGTGTGTGCTTAATTACGGTCTCAGGAAGCCTTGGTCAGAACACATATAAACCAAAAAAAACTTTATAAATTTTTAAAGCTGCCCAGAGTTGGTGTGCGGTAAGATGGGCATCCAATACATTATAATAAAATGTTTTTATTTTAATAAAAAAGTATATGATATAGGTAGTATACACAACCACAATTGAGCCCAACATTTCCATTGTTAAGGGAAATATTTGTTGAGTTTTGCCCTGTTTTACAACTTTTCTTACCACAGTTGTTAAGTGACTCATTGCAGGTGTTAAGTTAAGAGACATGATTGTTAAATGAATCCGTCTTCCCCACTGACTTTGCTTGTCAGAAGGTCACAAAAGGGGATCGCATGGCCCCGGGATGCTGCATCTGTCATAAATGTGAGTCAGTTGTTGAGAATTACTACTGTAAACCATGTGACCATGGGAAATTGCTGCAACATTCGTAAGTGTGAAAACCGACCATAAGTCACTTTTTTCAGTGCCGTTGTAACGTCGAACAGTCACTAAATGAACTGCTCATACTTTATTACAACTCCCAGAATTCCTGAGCTAACATGACCGGAAGAGGAATTCTGGGAGTTGAAGTCCACAAGTCTTAGAGCTGTCATGGTTGAAGACCCCGGTTTAGGTCAAGATATAAAATGAGGCTCCCTATGAGGCAACCAGGTAAAATAGGATGTTCCCACAATACAACAGCTAAGGGACCCGCCCAGTCAGTTGGTAAACAAGCATGGGACAGGAAACACAACACCCAAGAAGAAATGATGACTCTTTTAACCAGAACATGAGACCAGGTTATCCAAACATGTTGAAAGACATAAATCACATTTCTAGCAAACACTGGACTGTAAACAGATTAACAAGCTTTGGCGGTTGTATTGAGTACAAACTGATCCAGTCTATTAAAAAAAAAAAAAGCCAATTAAAAAAAGGGAAGATATAGTTATTAATGATTAATAGCCACGTTGTCTCCAGGTTTGTTTGTTTTTTAATTTGGAGGCACTGAGTTTCTACCTAGCTGCTGTGTAAAAAATCATTACAAATCAACTTTGAGAGGCTTGGAAAACAAAGTGCTTTTAAGAAAAGCCAAAGAGGAGATATTTATTAAGCTGTATTTATTAAGTTCATCGGGCAAGTTTCTTGTAAAAGAGGGTTCCAGAATAAAAGTGGGTTTATCCTCCTCTTCCTCCTCCTTTCCTCCTACACCTATGGGCCAAATATATGTATACATATTTTATATATACATATACATATATATATATAAGTGAAATATCACTCTTGCAACATCACAAAATCTCCAAAGCCTACAAACTTGAAATGTGGCCTGTATGTTCCTCTTGGCTTCTAGTACTCACTAAGAAAGGATTTTTCAAAATGACCATCAGAGCATTAGTAGTTCCTGTATTATTATTATTAACACGCTCTCTGATGCTAAGGAGTTCTATTCCCCCTCCCCACCTGAAAAGAAATCTCTTCCAAATGCAAAACACAAGCAGAAGAGAGGAGTTTCAGTTTCACAGCAGCAAGCAGCCTGAGTACAGAACAGTTGAGCTCAGCCACGCCTAGGCTCCTTGCTGTCTCCTTGCTCACACAGCAAATACTGCTTCAGTTTCCAAACAGCCCAATTCTCCCACACACTGACAGGATGCTAGCCAGATGAATGCCAATGGATGCTGGTAGGCAGAGGCACAGTTTTTCCCCTTATTTTCCTCCCCAAAAACTAAGCTCAATCACATAGTTTTGTAGCGAAGCACAAGTATAGAGCTAGTTACTGCTATTTCAGATGCTAATTCTTCAACCTGCCCGATAAGGAAGTTAAATTAAATTGAAAACAAAGCCAAACAGCGCATACTTTTTCCGCCTTTCTCCACATCGGATCGGTCATTAGGGCCAGCGAGCATGGAAACGGAGAAACAGCGGTATTGGGTGGAGAAGCGATTCTGAAAAACGCGGGGAATGGGATGGTCAAACATGCTGAAAGAAAACTGGAGGGAAGAAGAAGAGGAAAAACAGGAGGCGTTAAGATGAGCACAATCTATTTGCCATAATCAATTCTACTAATGTATATTTTTAATTTATATCTTTTTTTTTAACCTTTTACAATTGTATGCCTCCCAGAGTTACTCTTACCTGAGATAAGATGGGCGGCCAATAAATTTTACAAACAAACAAGCAAGCAAATGCAGGTCGTTCTCAAGCTCAAAATTCTTGGTTTAAAGTGAGACTTTTCTTAAGTGAGTTTGGCACCATCTTACAACCTTTTTTTGCCACAGTTGTTAAGTGAATCCCCATTGCCTTTGCTTGTCAACCATCATAAATATGAGTCAGTTGCCAAACACCTGAATTTGCATCCTATGATCATGGGGATGCAGCAAAGGTCGTAACTGTGAAAGACAGTCATTAAACACATTTTCCAATGCCGTTGTAACTTTGAACGGTCACTAAACGAATTGTAAGTCGAGGACTTCCTGTATCAAAATAAATTGGACAGAACTGGGATCAACACCCCTTTTTTTCCTCCCTGTGAAACTTTAATAAAAAACCCCATCCTGTCTCTGCCCCAGATGTGGTTGTAGTCTGCTCCACCTGTAAAGGGTCTGTAGCCCACCCCCCAAAAATGGGGTTTGTAGTCCACACCACCTGCATGGATTTCGCAGTCCACCATGCCCAAATCAGTTTGCAATCCATTCTGCCTGTAGGGGGATTTGTAGTCCACTTGGCCTGCATAGATTTTGTAGTATCACCTGCCCACCCCAAAAGGGTTTGTAACCCAATCTGCCTGCATGGGTTTTGTAATCCACCCTTCCTGAATGGGGTTTGTAACCCACCTTGCCTGAATGTGATTTCATAGACCACAATCTCTAGCTTAGGTTTATACTCCATCCCGTCTGCATAGGTTTTTTAGTCCACCCCTCCTGGAAGGGTTTTAGATGGGACGGGGTTTTGTAGTCCAACTCGCCTGCATGGGGTTTGTAACCCACCCTGTCAGCAATGGGTTTTGTACCTAGGTGGGGTTTGTAATCCATCCCACCTGCATGGGATTTGTAATCCATCCTGCCGGAATGGCATTTGGTCCCACCCAAGCCCTGGCTAGGGTTTGTAGTCCATCCTCCCTACCTGGGGCTTCCACTTGGATGGGATATGTAGCCCAACCCGCCTGCATGGGTTTTGCAGTCCACCCCACCCAGATGTGGTGTGAAACCTACCCTGCCAGGATGGGATTCCATACCCCCACAAACTCTGGGTGGGATCTGTAGCCCATGAGGCCTGCCTGGGGATATGCAGTCAACCCCGCCCGCATGGGATTTGTAGTCCAACCCCCTGTCAGCTTCAGAGAGTCAAGCTCCTTCCCGGCCAGATGAGTCTGCATTTTCCCTCCTTGCCAACATCTGGTCCTCCTTCGAACCTCCCCCCCCCGCCCCTCTGGATGTTGGGGGGGTCCCAAGGCCCGTACCATGATGACGACGCCTCCTCCGGCCTCCCCTCCCAGCCGGCCAAGGGTCCCCCCCAAAAAAACGGCAACCGCCGAGCCTCTTCTCCGGTCTTCGCCCGGCTAGGAAGCCTCTCGCAGCGGATAGGGAGACGCTCTTCGGCCTAGGCCCAGGCCTTGCCAAACACGCGGGGTCGCCCCAACTCCGGCCTTCCTGGGGAGCAAACGGGGATCGAACCCCCTCCTCTCTTCGGAGTACGGATCACTTCTGCGGGGCAGAGCAAGAAGGAAGCTTTACTTTAAAGGAGCAGAGAAACTACGCCTCCCAGAACGCAATTCGCACCATCGGTCCGTCGGTATTTGTCTTCCGGCTATGCGCAAACGACTCAAGCGGAACCGTAAAAACTAACCTCTGTTTTCCCTCGAAGTCAAAGAAGCCGGGTCTCCTTTAAGATATTCTGAAATACAGGAGCGCCCTTATGGTATTCCTCATTTTTAGGTTGTTTTTAGAGGTTTATCAACTCAGACAAAGAGGGGGGGGACGTTATAAGCAAGGGAATGACCTCATCAAAGATGGCGGGAACCAGTTTGCCCTTGCTACGCTGGCCTGTTTTTGTTTTCTTTCTTGAAAGGGGAAAAAATAGGCGATCCTCCTGGCCCAAGAGTTAGGAAGGCTTGCGTTGCAACATCTACTTCCGGTACTGTTTAGGCACGAGGAAAATGGATGGGGATAATTGATTCATGAAAGGAGGCAACACATCGGAAACTTCTTTATACAGATAGTCCTCGAATTACAACAATTCGTTTCGTGACTGTTCAAAGTTACAATGGCACTGCAAACTCTGATTCTTCACACAACAACTTCATCATCTCCATTTTCACCTGATCAAAATTCAGATGCCTGACAGTTGATTCATATTTATGATGGTTATGGTGTCCCCTGATCCCCTTTGGCAACCCTGTGACAAGCACAGTCAAGGGGGAAACCAAGCTTGCTTAACAACGGGCGACTAATTTATCAGCTGCAGCTTTTCACTTAACAACCGAGGCAAGAAAGGTGTAAAACAGGGCAAAACTCACTTAACAAATGTCTCTCTTAACAACAGAAATTTTGGGCTCAATTGTGGCAGTAAGTGGAGGGTTGCCTGTACATTATACTGCATAGCATATAAATAACTTTGAGCACTATAGAATGCATAAAAGTGTAGAAACAGAAACAGAAGTCTTGTTTACTTATTTGTTAAGGGTAGAACCTTTAACCAAACAAAAATTATAAAATGAAAACAAAACAAAATTTAAAAAACGAGATCTGTTTCTTTCTATGTATTCTGATTTAATTATTTCAAGGAAAGGAATGGTTTCCCCTCTGCGATTATCTATAAGCACCTACCATACTATTTCCACCCTCCTCGCCCCACACATATGGGCAACATCATTATGTTGCTTGGGAGCCGGAAGTCCCTCTTGGAAATTATAGGAGGACCGCATCCTCCTCCTTTCTTGTTTTCTCCGCAGCTTTGAGACGGGCGGGGGGAAAGAAGAGGGCGGGACTGAGAGGGTGAAACCCCGCCCATCCTGAACGACAAGAGCGATCCCCTCGATTTCCGATTGGTCGGTTTCCGTAGCGTCCCGACCAATGAGGAAAGGCGTTGGTTTTGGCGCCTTCCTTTGAAGTGGGTCTTTCTTCTCGCGCTCCGCCGCCATTGTGGCTTTTTTTGGCTGGTCATGTTCCTGACAGACTTTCGGAAGGAGTTTTACGAGGTGGTCGTGGGCCAGGTGAGGGGGGACTGCAGCCTCTCGGGGTCAGGAGGAGGAGAAGAAGGCTTGAGGGCGACGACTGAGGAGCATGGGGTTTGTAGTCCGCGGCGTTGAAAAGCTTCGCCCCCCCCCCAAACGGGTCTGCCCGATCGGGCTGTTGTGCAAGCTTAACACTGCTAGGGACGGGACGGGGTGGGATGGAGGTTAAAGGAGGGAAGTTGGGCCTGGGCAGATTCTATGGGTTTCCCCTTTCAATGCTGAAAGAGGGGACTAGCCAGAATCCTGGTTGGGGAGGATGGGTGTTGTAGTCCAGCTCTGGGTATTGTAGTCCAGCTTTGCACCNTAGCCAGAATCCTGGTTGGGGAGGATGGGTGTTGTAGTCCAGCTCGGTATTGTAGTCCAGCTTTGCACCCACAGGCTGGTTTTACAGGGTCGGGATGAGGCAGATGGAGGTGGACAGAGACCAGGGATTGGTTTAGGGATGGAAGGTGGGGAGGATAAAAATGACTGGTGGCTGGGGAGGATGGCTCTTGTAGTCCACCATGAACAAGCATGGGGCTGCTCTGGTGGGGCTGTTGTGCAGGACACAAGTGCTGAGGCCCTGGAGCTGGGTCTGGGAGAGGGTTCCCCTTCAGGGTTTTCAGGGCTGGGGAGGATGGGTATTGTATTCCACCCTGTAAAAGGCTTTGCGTCCGTGGGACTGTTGAACAGGCCTTTCTCTGCCAGGGTGGTGGAGCTGGGCTTGGTGTGTGTTTGTGTGTGTGTGTTTTAGGGACTGGTGGCTGGGGAGGATAGACATTGTGGTGCCTTGGGCTTAGAGAGTGGCCAGTGAGAACAAATGAGCCAATGAGCCAAAGCTTTGAAATGGGAGAAAACTTTTCAGAACTGGCTTTGTGGACGTATAAGCAAAGCCCTTGGAGCTATGGAGCAGAAGATGAAATTGACTAGATTGGAGAGGGATTAAGGGATCTGCTGCTCCTAACTAGGAAAGGCAGATAAACCAACCTGGTGCAGGTAATCCTCGTCTTACAACAGTCCACTTAGTGAACATTTGAAGTTCCTGAAAAAACGTGACTAATGAACCTTGCCAGCATCCCAATTGGTCATGTGATTGACATTCAAATGCTTGACAACTGACTCACGTTTATGATGGTTGCAGTGTCCTGGGATCACATGATCCCCTTTTGCAACCTTCTGACAAGTAAAGTCAATGGGGAAGCCAGATTCACTTAACCGTGTTACTAATTTAACCATTGCAGGGGTTCACTCAAGAAATGTGGCAAAAAGTTGTAAAATGAGGCAAAACTCACTTAATAAATTTCTCCCTTAACAACATAAATGTTGGACTCAGTTGTGGTTGTAGATTGAGGACTCCCTGTTGTTGCTAACTAACATCTATATTTTCTTACAGCGGGTGCTGCTTCTGGTGGCTTCGGACATAGATGCATTATGTGCTTGTAAAATCCTCCAAGTAAGTCTGCCTTTCAAGTTTTTTGAGTGTACTAGTGACAAAATATTGTGCAATGGGGGAAAAGAACAGTAAATAAGCAAGCAATGAATATTTCCAAATAAATGAATGTACTATAACTATCTTTCTTGCAAAGCAATTATGGGCAATGGCTTGTGGGTGAGATAATTGAGGAAGTTTTTCTTGTTTTCTAAAAAAATACATGATTTTCAGTTACAATTACCTCCAAATACATCCCAGATCTTTCCTATCGAAAATGTTCGGAGGATGCTTTTGTAATGATAAATGAATGTACAAATGCGTAACCTAAAGTGGTTATATAAATATTAATAAATATATATTTATTATTTATTATAAATAAATATAAATCAGTAAAATTATGTTGGTGGAACAACTATAAAAATGAGAAAAGAAAATCATCCTTGCACGATTTTGATGATTATTATGATTTCCATGATAAAATGCCAACTTCCAGCCCATAAATCATTTGTTAAATATAGTAAAAATACAAAATTAGCAAAGTGTTAAACAACATGAGCGATTAACAAAGCTCTACAATTCTAGCTTATTTGTTTTTAAATATAATTGATAAATGTACAAAAAACTTGCTTGGAAGCTGCTGTTGCTATGCTCAGGTAAAGTGAAGCTACAATATTAGCCTTGCCCTTAAATCTAGCCTTCATTTTTCTCCAGGCTTTATTCCAGTGTGATCATGTGCAATATACATTAGTCCCAGTATCTGGATGGCAAGAACTGGAAACAGCATTTCTAGAACATAAGGATCAGGTAAAGAAAAATTAATAAATGGGATATATATATATACTGTATAAAAAACAAGGAATAAAATACAATTCTTTTGCATCTATTGTACATTATCTACATTTTGTTTAGAAAATCCTATTATGGGGAATGGAACTTGAATAAGATCTGTTTAAAATTCTAATTTTTTATAATGGCAATTTAAAAATTTTTCTTGAAGTATAATTGTTGGTATCTTGTCCCAAGAATTTAACTATTCTCAATATAAATTGCACCTCCTTTCACGCAGATTATTTTCCACTACCTATTTGCTTTTATTTACAGTTCAAGTATTTTGTGCTCCTAAACTGTGGGGCCAACATTGACCTGCTGGAAATCCTTCAACCTGAAGAAGATACTCTGTTCTTTGTTTGCGATACTCATAGACCTATCAATGTAGTGAACGTTTACAATGAGACACAAGTAAGTTCTCCTTTTTGACAAAAAAAGAAAGATGAATTATTTTCTTTCATCAAGATCATTACTAGGTTTTACAGTGGTTTTATTTAAATTTTACTAGATCAAACTTCTGGTCAAGCAAGATGATGACCTCGAGATTCCTGCCTATGATGATATTTTCAGGGAGGAAGAAGAGGATGATTCTGGAAATGAAAGCGATGGATCAGAACCAGCAGGAAAACGTAGACGATTTGAAGAGGTCATATTTGAGCAAGTTAAAATAAAATGGCATTTTAAAGGAAAGTCATATTTATAGATTAAGATAATTTAACAGTGACTGTACTAAGAAAAAGAAGACACAACAAAGTATACAAGTCTCTTTCAGGGAGTAAAAGTGATTTTTAAAGATATTTTCTCCTTTGTTTTGGTTCATGGATATCTTGTATCATTTGAAACTAACTCAAGTTGTAATCCTTATCTTTTAAGGAATGTGTGTTTTTTTAAGTTAAAATTGTTTCATTGTCAAACGTTAAAATTGTTACCAACATTGAATATATTTATTTTTAGGGTGTTTTCCCTACATTGATCATTGTCTATCGTAATCTCTCCATAGGAAGTGGTAGAAAGAACAATGAAAAGACGTGAAAGAAGAGAGTGGGAAGCACGCAGGTATGTGACCCAAGCTGTCTGCTTACTGGATATTTCTATTTATGACCATAGCAGAAAAAAATCTTGTTGATTTCTCTTCCCCCCCCCCCCTTTTTTTTTTNTTTTTTTTTTTTTTTTAAAAAAAATAGGCAGGAAATTCTTTTTGACTACGAACAGTATGAATATCATGGGACATCGGTACGTATCGAATCTCATCTTCACAGTACAGTTTATTACTTTTTTTAAGTAAAGCGGTTATTGCATGATAAGGTTTCTTAATTGCTAGAAAACTGACTTAAAGGTTTATACCTGTGGAAATCCATCTGGTTTTTGAACAGTTCCTATGCAGGTGGTCCTCAACTTACAACAGTTCATTTAGTGACCCCTCGAAGTTACAACGGCACTGAAAACCATTTTCAGTGTACACTTACGACCATTGCAGCATTCCCATGGTCATGTGATCAAAATCCAGGAGCCATGTGATCCCCTTTTGTGATCTTCCGACAAGCAAAGTTAATGCGGAAGCCAGATTTACGTTAACCATAGCAATAGCAACAGCACTTCGACTCATATACTGCTTTTCAGTGTTTTACACCCCTTCCTAAGCGGTTAACAGAGCCAGCCTCTTGCCCCCAACAATGTGGGTCCTCATTTTACCCACCTCAAAAGGATCGAAGGCTGAGTCCACCTTGAACCAGTCAGGATCAAACTGCTGGCAGTGGGCAGAGTTAGCCTGCAATCCTGCATTCTAACCACTGTGCACCAAGGAAGAAAGGAAGGAAAGAGGATGGAAGGTGGGTGAAAAGGAAGAACAATAGCACTACCACTTAGATTTATATATCACTTCACAGTGCTTTCAAGCCCTCTCTAAACAGTTTACAGAGCCAGCCTCTTGCTCCCAGCAATCTGGCTCCTCATTTTACCCACCTCGAAAGGATCGAAGGCTGAGTCCATCTTAAGTCTAATGGAATTTGAACTGCCAAATTGCAGGCAGCTGATAGTCAGCAGAAATAGCCTGCAGTACTGCACTCTAACCACTGTGCCACTGAGGCCCATAACCATAACTTAACCACTGCACTGATCCACTTAACTGTGACAAGAAAAGTCATAAAATGGGCAAAATTCACAACCATCTCACTTAGAATCATAAATTTTGAGCTCAGTTGTGGTTGTAAGTTGAGGACTACCTATGATCCAAAACCCCGCCAGCTTTTAAGTTAAAAATTTTGACCTGTTGGTTCAGGTTCTATTATTATTATGGGAAAAGGTGAGACTCAGATGATGTATGGTGCAGAATTTACTTTCTGGCTGTGGAAGGTCTCCCTGAAAAGATTTGCTTTCTTAATGGTGCCACACATTTTCTCTTTACTCTGATCGCTTCATCATTTCCCCTTTTACAGTCTGCCATGATGATGTTTGATTTGGCGTGGATAATGTCCAAAGACTTGAACGACATGCTGTGGTAGGTA
Source organism: Laticauda laticaudata (assembly GCA_004320025.1). Classification (NCBI taxonomy): domain Eukaryota; kingdom Metazoa; phylum Chordata; class Lepidosauria; order Squamata; family Elapidae; genus Laticauda; species Laticauda laticaudata. The sequence goes on from BHFT01053958.1 coordinate 20,202, forward strand.
GTCTTGTCTGTGACATTGCTAATTGTTCCAAAGGTGCTTTTTCAAGACACAGCTGGATTTTCTGTTGTTTTTTTTCTTTGAAGACGTTTTGCTTCTCATCCAAGAAGCTTTTTCAGCTCTGACTGGATGGATGGTGGGAAATGGAAGGATTTATATTCCTTGAGTACAGAACATTTCTGTGTCCCAAGGTCTGTTCTGACCCAAAATCTTTTCCAATAAAACAAACATGAACCAAAGGGAACAGAAACCTTTTAATGTTTCTAACAAATCCCCAGTTAAAAGGCTGCTGCAAACTAATTAACTTTGATAAGCACAAGCCTTGCCAAAACTGTGCGAGGCTGCCAAGAATCACAGATAAGAAATATTTTACAACACAAAAATCTTCAAATAGCAACTTAAGATTCTGCAATGTCCACAAGGCTCGAGTTTCAAAATGTCTTTGCTTCCTGCAAAGAAGGTCTGATTCACAGCTGGCTTTTATCTTCTTGAAGGAGGGGCCATTACCTTGCAGCCTTACTCCCGAGTTGCCCGTGCTGTTGTAGTTGCTCTTTCTTACGAGCAATTCTGCGTGCATGCACACTTGGCACAGGCTCCTCGGGAACCTCCTCATCGCCGCTGCCAGCCCCCACAATCTCTGAAGGCAGCAGTCCACTCCCTAATGGTCCTGGCCTCTCATCTGAGTCCTCGCTCTCCTCAGCCGTCCACACCTGCTGTCGGCTAACCACAACAAGGTCATGTAATCACTTCCTTTGTGTGTTTGTGTGCATGTGTTGATCACGTGGCCTTGGGACACAGCAATGATCATAAATATGGACCACTTGCCAAGCATCCGAATTTCGACCACGTGATCTTGGAAATGCTGCAAAGGTCTTAACTGAAAAATGGTCCTAAGTCACTTTTTTTCAGTGCCGTTGTAACTTTGAATGATCACTAAATGAGCTGTTGTAAGTCGAGGACTTCCTGTGCAGAAAAAAAGATATGTATGCAAGCCTCGATTCTTCTTCTTTTTTGTAAGGTGGGCTGTTGTTGGGCTAACAGATCAGTGGATCCAAGACAGAATCACTCAGTAAGTTAACACCTTTAAATCATTTGCTCTTCCAGTGAATTTCATGGTGTTTCTTGAGCCAAAAATTTGTTCCATATGGAACCGAAATCATTCCAAAACAAACTCTTTGCTCAACCTTTTCCCCAGAAAACATTTTCATTTCCTGAGCTTCGAGGTAGAAAAAGAGGTGAGGGAGCTACTATCATCCATCAATAATATGTTGTCTTTATGTTTTTTTGAATGGAAGAATGAAGTATGTGACGGACGTCGGGACTCTCCAGCGTCACGTCACTCGGCATAATCATCGCAATGGGGATGAAGAGAACTCCCTTTCTATCGACTGCATGAGAATCGCCTTCGAATATGAGTATCCTTCCAAAGGCTGGTGCAAATTGTTTAGGACTTCAGCTGCCACTTGACACAAATTGAATTTTCACTGTGAAATCATTGGTCCGGATCAATCGTGATGGGGGTCACTTCTCCCACTCACAACCCTTGTATCTTTCGAGCATGTGAGCTTGTGTCTTGTCTGTCTTTCTATCCACCTTTTCTCTGTCATTCCAGTTTCACAATCTAGTCCTAGTTTTTAAGCAGTATTTGACTGAGAGTCCCTTGGTTCCAACATTATTACTAATTGTGGCCTAGGAAACCAAGATAACAATGCTTGGTGCTTCTGCATTCACAAAACAATGAGACAGAGAGAAAGTGCAAATTAGTGCATCAATAATCATACTGTATAGCAGCAAATTATGAGCAAAAACAGATTGTGGTTCAGAATATTTTAAAGGGAGGCCGGAAAAATGTTCCAATGCTTTCCGAAAGGCCTGCACATTTCTGCTTTAATTTCCACATCAGAAATACTGGGGGGAAAGGCCTAAGATTTGTTCGCAATCCTAATAGGAATTCTAAACTCCAATAACAGGCTGTCAATATTTTCTAGAAGTATTAAACCTTGTTTAATCTGCATAAGACAACCTAGTTGCATTTATGGGGAAGAAAATAACAGAAGAGGGGAAATAATCCCAATCCATCATCTTTCACGACCCCATAATCCCTTGCAGGGTGGAGTTCTGGCAACTGAATGGAGCTAACAGAGAGTTTAATGGCCGGATACCCTTCCTGTCGCCAGTACAGAATTTTGTTCAGCAAATAAATTCTCAGTGTGCCCAAAGAAAGAAATATCTGCCTCTACCTAGGACCGAACTTGCAGCCTCCTAATTGTGAGGCAAGAGCTCCACCTCTAGGCCACTCCACCACTCTGATCCCAATCACAATTATTCACCCTTAATTCTTGATGGCCTTAGCTTGTGCCTTGCACTTTATCAGCATTGGTCTCTGTACGAAAGTCTCTGCAATACTTGTTACACATCTGCCAGCTTCAAGCTTTGGTCTGTTCAAGGCCAGAAGAGATTGCAAGAATTCTTGGCTGACATGGGGTGAGTTAATCGGGAGAGCTGGGTATTGAAAAGGAAAAAATTCCAAATCATGATGATCAGGAAATCTCTAAATGGCCATGGATGGAAATGCTGAAGGAATTAAGAGCATGGGTAGTGTAGTCTAATACTGGAGTAGGGGTCTCCTCAGCAACTTTAAGACTTGTGGACTTCAACTCCTCATAGTTGGGAGTTGAAGTTCACAAGTTTTAAAGTTGCCAAGTTTGTTGCCAAGACCCATGTACCAGAGTTGAAAGCAAAGCCAGCTTGGTATCACTTGGTTATCCAGAGCCTCTGTTCTTTCACAACCTCTGCATGTAGAAGATTCTAGGTTTCAAGTCCAACATTTCTGTAGCAGTTAGGAAGAAAACATCCAAATTTTTCCAAAATTCCTACCATTGGTCAGCAGAAAATACAGGGACAAGTAAAGTAGTTTCCAATATTCAATAAAAGGCATCATTCTTAGAAACTAGCATTACAGGTAATCTTTGACCAGAATTGAGCCCAAACTTTCTGTTCCGAAGTGAGACATTGGTTAAGTAAGTTTTGCCCCATTTTACAACCTTTCTTGCCCCAGTTGTTAACTGAATCACTGCAGTTGGCAACCCGGTTGTTAAGTGAATCCGGCTTCCCCAATGACATTGCTTGTCAGAAGATGATTACATGATCCTGGGACACTGCAACCATCATAGATATGAGTCAGTTGCCAAGCATTTGAATGTTGATCCTGTGATCATAAGGATGCTGCAATTGTAAGTGTGAAACATGGTCATAAGTCATTTTTTTTCATTGTTGTAACTTTGAACGGTTACTAAATGAACTGTTGTAAATTGAGGACCAGCTGTACTTAGCGGATCAGCAGGAAGAGATTGGCGGTGTCTTAGTTCAGTATGTCAGATGAACCTTTTGGGAAGTGTTCCTGCCATCATTCCCCATGTACTTAATTCCTTATTTTATTTTTTTAAGGTTGCCTTTAAAGCAAGTCAAACAGAAATTTCATTCCATGGACATTTCCTTGAAAGAGAATCTTCGGGAAATCATTGAAGAATCCGCAAATAAGTTTGGGTAAGATACTTTTCTTTCTAATGATACAGAATTCTGAACTGATTTTCTCATGTATGTATTTATTGGTAAAGTTTATAGGTCTCTTCAGGGTAATTCTGGGCGGCTTACAATCATAAAAGATAAAAACCGTATAAGTTAAAAGACACCGTAAGTTGTTTGAACATCTCTAATGCTTCCCCTTTGGTTTTCAGAATGAAGGATCTGAGAGTGCAAACCTTCAGTGTCCATTTTGGTTTTAAAAATAAGTTTTTAGCCAGTGACGTTGTGTATGCCACGGTGGCGTTGATAGAGAACGTGGAAAAGGAGGAGAACAGAACCGATAATTTTATCAAGGCTTTGGATAGCCTTTCCAGGTAATGTACATTTTCCTCTCTTGTAACCCTACCATATGTCGAAGAAGCCAGGTTAGCAAGCCAATGTTGCTATAGAGCAATAATTCTCAATCCTGGCAAATTTGAAGAAGTCTGGACTTCAACCCTCCGAATTCCCCAGCCAGGCAAGCCTGAATTTTTAAAAGTTCACAGATCTTAAAGTTGCCACTGAAGGAAAGGGCAAAAGATCCCCTCTCCCACTCTAAAATTGTAGTCTCTATAGAAAATTATTATTTGCAGACATTTGCTAATGTGTGGAAGGGCTTAGCTAGCAAAATCTTCAAAACAAGCTTGCTCAGGGTGGAACAAGGCAACTGTGCACCGGAAAGTTGAGGTTCACAAGAACAAGGAACATATCATTGTGCTAAAATGAATATATTTTACTGTTAATTACTGTATGGCATATTGTGCTACTTGTTACTGGGAATTAGGGACAAATGTGCTGATGATTGCTAGACATTGCAAATGCTAAGCAATATGAACAAACCTTGATAAGGTCATGGGATGATCTAAGTGGGATGGGCTAAACAAATGACATGATTCATGTATCAACTGTGTTGAGAAAGGTCGTAAAATGGGGCAAAACTCTCACTTAACCAAAGACTCACTTGACAACAGAAGTTTTGGGTTCAATTGAGTTCGTAAGTCCAGGACTTTGCTAATTTGCTAATTTCTGGTAATGATGCCTTTTATCGAATATTGGAAACTATTTTACTCAGACTCAAATCACAGTCCCTGTTCTCTGCTGACCAGCTTCTGCAAAATTTTGGATGTTTTCTTCCTAATTGCTCCAGAAATGTTGGATTTGAACCTAATATTGTAGATACTGTCCACTTAACAAGCTACCAGTATTGGGCCTGCTGAGGAACCTTTGCGTTAAGGGTGATAGTAAGCAAACATTTCCTAAGAATCGTACGAATGACTTTCCTTCTGGGTAAAAGCAATGTCTTTGCTTTGCTTCTCCTTCCAGGGGTAATCTGGACCAGTTGCTTCAAGGACTGGAGCTGGCCAAAAAACAGCTGTGCGCCATCCAGCAGACTGTGGCCAGCTGCATCTGCACCAACCTTGTCATCAACCAGGGACCGTTCCTATACTGCTACCTCATGGAGGTGAACATTGCCTTGCACTCACTCCTTTCTCCTTTCCAGTCTATACTGTTCTCTCTCTGTGTGTCTGTCTGTCTGTCATCTATCTACTCTACCTACCTACCTACCTACCTACCTATCTACCTCTATCTACTGTATCTGTCTACTGTTATCTATTATATATATATGTATACCTACTGTATCTATTATCTATCTTGCTGTATCCATTATCTGTCTGTCCATTTACTGTATATTGTATCTATCGAGTTATCTTATATATCTACCTACTGTATCATATATCCATCTATCTATCTCTATACTGTATCTACTGTATATTATATATCTATCTGTCTATCTTATCTACGTAACTATCTAGTTATCTATTATATATCTATCTACTTAATCTATCATATATCTATATACTGTATCTCTATTATATATCTGTCTGTCTGTTTCTATCTTATCTATCTATCATCTATAATCAATCTTAATTTTCTACCCAGCCATCCATTTATCTAGTTATAAATATTTATTTTTCAGGGTACCCCAGATGTGAGATTATTCTCCAGGCCAATATCCTTATGTCTGCTCACCAAGTGCCTACTTAAATCCTTCGTTTCTTCTGTAAGTAAGCTATTAGTTATAGTTTCTTCTGTAAGTAAGCTATTAGTAATATGGCATCCGCCATTAGGAACTTTATTTTGAAGCATGACATTTAAGCCATCTTAATCAAAAAATACCATGAACAATGCCCACATTAGATATCATTCACATACCATAAAGTTTGCTTTAAAAAAAGAGAAGCATCCGTGCTTCTCTTAACTCATACACACAATGTTTTGTAAAGAGGAAGCTTCCTTGAAATTGCATAAAGATTGGGTGAAAAACTAAAAATTACAGACTTCCTACCTGATGTTATTTCTGTAATCCACCCCAGGAATGTCTTTTAAAAAAATAAGAATAAAATATGCAGATTAACTGTTTTAACATCCTGCCTGGTTTGGCCCTAAATTAAATTATTCAGTGCTTTAAGATAAGCTTTGAAAAACAATGAAGATAAAGGCAGGGTGGCTTTTAGTTCTAAATAGTTCTTAGATAACGTTGGATTCTCAAGTAAAGTAACGTTGCAAATCTGAAGCAGTATCTTGCAAAAAAATTAGCGAAGTATGTTCAGAGGGGGAGGGAAATGATGACATGCAATGATATCATAACGTGCAAATAACATGAATCAAACATGATTTCTGTATGTTTGCCCCATTTGTGCAGTTACATGTACCTGTTATTTTGCTGTTGTGATAGTTGTTACAAATACCAGTTAGTGTACCTGAATATGGGTAGTCCTCGACTTACGGCAATTCAGTCTAAACTTTATGTTGCTCAGTGAAAAGTTTGTTAAGTGAGCTTTGTCCTACTTTATGATTTTTCTTCCCGCAGTTGTTAGTAACATGGTTATTAAGTAAATTGGGCTTCCCCATTGAATTGGCTTGTCAGAAGTTTGCAAAAGGGGATCACAGGACCCCAGGAAACTGAGACCGTCATAAATATGAACCAATTGTCAAATCATCTGAATGTAAATCACATGACCATGCAGATGCTGCAACTGTCATAAGTGTAAAGTGGTCCTAAGTCACTTTTTCCAGTGCTGTTGTAACTAAGTGAATTGTTGTGAGGAATACCTAGATCATCCATTCATCCACCCATCCATCTGCTATAATCTGATGCTAACCCTACTTGGATAAGTATTGCAAGTGGCACCTTAAAAGCATTTTAATCTTGTTCCAAACTATTTTTATGGTTGCGAGGTATGTCAATCTCCATTTTGAAAGCAATGAGAGATTTAAAAAAAAAATCTCAAACTTAACAGTGCAATGAGATTGCGACGGCAATCAGTGGAAGAGAAGTCTGTTTAGGATGCTTAGCTTAGTCCCATCTTTCTCCAGCACTTTGTTATATCTGCAGTCTTCCTCAGATAGCATTAATCCTCAAATTTGTCCTTTGCCTGTACTTCAAACAAAACCAGCACCCCAAACCCAGCACATTGGTCTTAGGAATCCACCTTTGAGCTTCATCTTGATCCTTTTAGACTTTAAACCCCTTTTCTGATGTTTTATTTTTATTTTGTTTTTAGACCAGAAACAAGCGCTGCAAACTTCTGCCCATGGTTATGGCGGCCCCCATGAATCTCGAGCAAGGGACAGTAATCATGGTTGGGACCCCGCCTCACACAGAAAGCTCTGATAAAAAAAAGTAAGGGCTTTGTCTACAGAAGGGTCTCTTTGATCTCATTCTTTGAGTGTGGTGAAGATAGGCCTGCTAAGAGCAACTGTTTCAGTGACTGAAAGGAACTTCTGGAATGTTATGGGATCTAGCATGGAGAGCAGTAATAAGTGGCAAGTGAGATCAGAAACGTAGGTCGTGTAGTTTGCAAGTATCTGACCAAGATGTGTTTTTCTCCTTTTCTAGCTTTTTTGGGAGAGCGTTTGAAAAAGCTGCCGAAAACACAAATTCTCGGACTTTACACAACCACTTTGACATGTCCAGTGAGTAAAATTCATTGGAGCTTTCTTATATATACATATATACATATATTTTCCCCTAAAGGATGGTACACAAAGAGCATGATGCTTTATGATGGAAGCTAATGTATATTGCCTCCCTGTATTTATAAATCAGCTGCTAAAGTTTGGCAGGTGAGACTTTTACTTCACATTGCTGGCTAAGCCATAAGGAAGACCATCGATTGCTTAGTTGGAGGCATTGAAAATGATACAGCTTAGTGTTTTTCATACTAAATGAATTTGCATAAGCTGCTTTAAATTCTGAATTGATTCTTAAGAACACAGAAGTGTATTAGGGTGTTGATTATTAGAGACCTGAAGTTTCCAATGTCTGTGGAGATTGTCAGTCATCCAGTTGTCCCAAAGGTGCTTTTTCAAAAGGTAGGTGTTGTTTTTCCTTGAAAGACCTTTTGCTTCTCATCCAAGAAGCTTCTTCAGTTCTGACTGAACAGTGGAGGATGGAAGGATTTATATTATATCCCCCACCATTCAGACAGAACTGAAGAAGCTTCTTGGATGAGAAACGAAAAGTCTTCCAGGAAAAACAAAGCCTGCATGCCTTTTGAAAAAGCACCATTGGAACATCTTTAAGAAGTGCACTCAGGATAATGAATTATCCCTCTGACACTTATTTCCTTTATTATTTTAGTAATCGAATTGAAAATGGAAGACAGGAGCAAATTTCTTGATGCCCTTATTGCTCTTTTATCCTAATGGTAAGCTGTTGAAGAATGTTGGTTTCTCTCCCACTACATGACATTTTTAGAGCCACTTGCCATGTTTCACATTGTGGCATTGGCTATATTTGGAAAGGTGTTCTCTTCTTGGTAGAAGGGAACTGAGGCCTTGCCATCCATGTGTTTTATTTTGTACATATGAATCTGTAAATACCTTGTGTCTACCAAAACTTTGTCTCGATTTTATGCCAATCTGTTTTAAAACACTTTTAAGAGTATTAGTTTAACTAGTGCCAGTTTGTGCTTGGAAAAATGTAATCAAATAAATTTTTAAATTTTATATCTTGTTTGATATAGGACCCTTTCTTATTTAAAGTGCATTAACATCATATTATCAATACATTATTAATAATTACGTGGGAAAAGTTTCCTTTTAATGTGGCTTCTACATGCATTCGTATTGGCTGAAGGACATGATAAAGCGGTAAAAGTTTTGTTGCTCAATTGGCTAGGTTCACTTTAAATATATATAATGTAATGCAGCCTTTCCTTGCTTGTAAATCATGGTTTTCAGCCAAATTTATTGCATTGAACTCAGCTAGTTGGGTTATATTGAAAAATATAATAATTCATGAGTGTAAATCACTTTCATGAGTGTTTGATCAACTGAACTGGCTTATTGCTATTCTTATAACTTCCTCTTTTGCAGCTTAAGGATCTAGATTTGAAGCAATAACAGATGATTTTCACAGAAAGTGGCTGGATTTGCACCACATGCTGAGTTCCAAACTAGGCCATTCGTTTAGTATGGGGCTCTCCAAAACTTGGCAACTTTAAGACTTGTGAACTCCAGCTCCCAGAATTCCTCAGCCAGCTGTGCCAAGTTGCCAAATTTGAAGACTCCTGGTCTATATAATATGCAAACTCAACCAGGTATTGTGTATACAGGTGATGCTCCCTTTCCAGCTGCCAGAATCTTAAGTGGCTCAATGTCACACGTCCATGTTGACTGACAGCATCAATTCCAGCTGCAGTTGTTAAGTGAATCACCATGGGTCGTTAAGCACAACATCATGCAACCGCACCTTATGACATCCTGCTGGTTTCCCCATTGATGGAAAGTGTTTATGTGAAGTTCTCAAACAGTGATCATAATATTGTGGGACTCTGCGACCATCCTAAATGCACATCAGTTACCGATGAATTCTGATTGTGCATTGTTATTGTGGAAACACTGTAATGGCGACATCTTGAGAACTGGTCATTGGTATCTTTTTTTCAGTTGAATGGTCATTGACCAAGCTGCTGGCTGGGGAATTCTGGGAGTTGAAGTCCTCCTGCCATCTTCAAGTTGCCACGGTTGAGAAACATCAGCACTGGAGTATTGTACCTATGTACCCCACAACAAAGCAACACTGATATCTTCTAGGGATCTCAATGACAAGGATGACTAAAAACAGATATTTCAGGACCTTGGACAGAGCTCAGAGACTGGATGAATGAAGCTCTTTTCTCTCTCAGAAGACTAATTTCTCCTGACTATCCCTTTCCAAACCCATCTTTTTTGTAACTTGCTCCACCTTTATTACTTTTTAAGTAACTCAAGGCAGCGAGCATACCTATTACTCTTTCCTCCTGTTTTCCCCACAAGAACAAACCTGTGAGGTGGGTTGGGCTGAGTGAGTGATTGGCCCAAAGTCTAAGTGGGGGACTAGAATTCATGGTGTCCTGGTGATTAGTCCAAAACCATCCAGCTGGCTTTCATGTTTAAGGCAGGACTAGAACTCACCGTCTCCTAGTGATATGTCTTTCTTGTCTAAGGTGGGACTAGAACTCCCAGCTTCCTGGTGATTGGCCCAAAATCACCCAGCTGGCTTTCATGCCTAAGGTGGGACGAGAATTCACCTGGTTTCTAGGCCAGAACCTTAACTACTATACCAAACTGACTTTCTTATATATCCATCAGAAAAAAAAAAGACATTTTATGATCTTTCTTTCATTGATGGCATGAATCTTTTGGGTAACTTTCTTCACTCTTTCTCTTTACCAAAGTTAATGCAATAACCTGTTTCCTTTTATTTATTTATATCTGTGTATTTTCTTGTAATATGCTGCTTCAAATACATTTTGGTCCCTTGTTTATTTCAAACCAGATGATGACAAGAGGAGCTATTGTTGCTATAACAAATCCTGTTTTTGTTACTTTTTATTTTTTAAATTTCTCCAGACAAGAATACTTTGTAGTATGTCAACGATTCATTCTTACTACCTCTAGACATTCTTATCAGATGCTCTGTGGGCCAATTATGAAGGATTTCTGGCTTTTTCTATCGAAGCTAAATAATCAGGCTTGAGCTTGCTTTTGTAATTATGACCGTAGTGTTTACAGTCGCTTTATAGATAGTAAGATCTTCCAGTTCAAATGCCATGACTTGCAACAGGAATCAATACCCTCTTACTGTGGAACTTCTGTTCTGCAGAATTCTCTTTGTAGTAAATAACAGGTCTCTGTAGTACGTGTGGAATTTAAAAGACTATAAAGGAAGGAGAAGTCCCTCTTTTCTGGTGTTCAAAGTTTTTATTATTGGTTTATCAAAATGTAGTTACAAAATACGAAAGAAAATAATGGGAAAATAATGGAGAGAAAAGTGTAGGGCAAAGAAGAAAAAAGAGAAGTGTTGACTTCCAACTCCCTTTGGTGCATTAGAATAAGATAATAGCATCAAACCTCAACTTTTTTGCTTTTACATAATTATGCAAACTAGCCATTTCTATAACAACAAGCCTATTTAATTGGCAAAACCCAACATCAAAGTTTCGTGTTTTTTTCTCCACCTCAAGCACAAAGTCCAGAAGCAGTTTCCACTCAGAAACAAAAGCAATTGTGTTCTTTTTTTTTAATCAGAGCAGTCAATTTAGCCATCTCTGCCAACTTTTGCAGCCATTCATCCATTGTGGGAGAGAAGTCCCTCTTCTTTTTGAGCAGTGAGTGGGTGATGGGTTAGAAAAAAGCCTTACAACACAAATAAGGTGAATTGGATATTTTTTATTTTATTATATTATTTTATCAAATTTAGAAACTACCCATCTGTCTCACACAGCAACTCTGGGCAGTATACAAATGAACTATGAGAACATCAAAACTATATGCAGACCAGAACTGTGAGGTCAAAATTTATGTTGCTATGTGAGAGATTCGTTTACTGAGTTTGTCCCATTTTTATTACTTTTCTTGTCACCTTGGTTAAGTGAATCCCTGCAGTTGTTAAATTAGTAACATAGTCGTGGAGTGAATCTTACTTCCCCGTTGACTTTGCTTGACATAACGTCGCAAAAGGGGACCAACTGTCATAAATATGAGTCAGTTGTCAAGTGTCTGAATGTAAATCACATGACCATGGGGATGCTGCAATAGTCGTAAGTGTGAAAAATGACCATAAGTCACTTTTTCCAGTGCTGTTGTGGCTTGAAATGGTTGCTAAGTGAACTGTTGTACGTTGAGGACTACCTGTAAAATTTTTATAAGAGGTATTGCCTCTTTGCCTTTTACTTTAAAACCTGATGTCAATTCATAAAACATTTTGTATACATATTTTATAGTTGTCAACAGAAAGATGGGGGTGGGTGGGTTTCAAAGAGCAGGCATGGAATCGAAAGTACATTCCATTCATATTTTCTTCAGAGATTGATTAGAAGCCTGAAGCTTCTGCCACGCAAAAAACAAATTGGAGAGCATGATTGATGACTCTTGGCTATGGACATGCTTCATTGGATGATACACCCGTGGGGGTGTGGGGAAAGCAGGGTCAAAGGTGACAGTGAATTATGTATCTCAGAGTTGGCTGTGCCCAAGCAACTGCTGGAATGTTAACTTCAAAAAAATCCTCTTTAGTTTTGGGAGTGTGGCTCGAAGCTCATGATTTAACTGGAGTAACTACCAGAATCCTGACACCTCTATTAAGTTTTAGGCTTACAGTGTAGCTGAATTATAGCAGTGCAGTCAGAAAATACACCAGGGGAACCACATGAAAGGATTCACAGTGGTCTATACTTATGTGGCCAAAAGCTAACCATTGCAGCTATATACAACCTTAAAGCTGGGATAAGATGAAAATATGAAAGAGAAATTTGGGCTTATTATTCCCATCCCATTCGCTGGATTGAAATCCCAGGTATGCAGAGATTAACGGCACAAAGCGACATACCTACGCTGATATTCATTCTGAGTTTCTTCCCAGAACTTTGCAAATGAACTGAAATTTAAACTTGTACTGCCCACTTGCCTGCAGACATCAAATCTGGCTTAAATATTTTAGGGTTGTCTTGGTGATAGGCATTGTTTGATTCTAATATAAAAGCTCATGTTTGAACTGTGGTCCTTGGTACTCTCTGAGCTTGGTGGTTTTCTTTCAGATGTTTATTATCCAGCTAGGTAACATCATCAATGCTAGAAGGAAGTGGGGTTTGCAGACTGAAGACCAGGGAGGCAATGGGATCCTTGGTGCTCTCTGAGCTTGGTGGTTTTCTTCCAGATGTTTCATTACCCAACTAGGTAACATCAACAGTGGCGGAAAGGAGTGGGGTGTGCGGAGAAGAGAAGGAGGAGGACTGTGTGATCCTTGGTGCCCTCTGAGCTTGATTGTCTTCTTGCAGATGTTTCATTACCCAACTAGATAACATCAGTACTAGAAGGAAGTGGGCTTTGCTCTCCTGTTGCTATACAAGCAGCTTGCCCTGTGAGCATTGATGGGAGTTTTCCTGGTGCTTCCTTAATTAGGCTGTTTACTGTCTGAGTTAGTAGTTCCTTAATTGGGGTATTGTTAGATTCTTTTACATTAAACATTCTGATTTTTATTTTTTATTTTTTAAAAAATGTCTGTCTTTCAAAATACCCTCCGTCTAGTTGCAGCAAAATGAAACAGGGGCTACCAGGGTGGAGCTTCCCAGCCCAGTGCTAACATCAAAACTTCCAGACGTTCTAGAAATACGCATTTTGCCAACAGGAAACATTAAGACGCTTGAAGTGCACCAAGAACAATGTAAATCTGGTAGGGTGGGAGAACCTTTTCCTTAATTGGAAACAGAAGGCTAGTCATTTGTGAGCATTTCGGCTCCCTAATTACCGTTTGCAATTTGGCACAGGGAGAGAAGTGAGGCAAAGATTAAGGATCAAGAATGCTGATCGATTTTTTTTTTTAAAGACAGGATTGAGGGGCAGGGTATGAGGTACAGAAGCAGGGAACTTGTCACTCTGCCTTGTCATTCATTGGCCATGCAGAGGACTTATACAATATCTAAAGAGTTTGTCTTATTAAAATCCTTAATTCTAAACACTCCCCTTTTTCCTGCATTAATTTGCCAAGTTTCAGGGAAGTTCTTTGGGGATGAAGTGAATAGAAACCACAAGATGGAGGATTCTGTTATGGTCTCCATTTCTTTGGGAGGTTTTGTTGGATTGGGTTGAGTGCTGACAATGACAGAGCCAGAATTAAAGGTATGAGAACAGAGTCAAAAGTAGACATATTTTTTTATTTCTCTCCTCCAGCTGGTTATGGAACCAAGCTAGGACCCAGGAGATGGTGAATTGTAGTCCACCATAGGCATGAAATCTGAATAGGTGACTTTGGCAGAATTATTACAAGACAGTGAGTTCTAGTTCTGCTTTATGCATAAAAGCTGGCTGGGTGACTTTTGGTCAATCATCAGGAGACGGTGACTTCTAGTCCCACCTTAGGCATGAAAGCCAGCTAGGTGACTTTGGGCCAGTCCACACACTCAGCTCAACCCACCTTACAAGTTTGTTGTGGGGTAAATAGGAAGAGGAAAGAGTATTAGGTATGTTTACCTCCTTGAATTATTTATACAAATAATAAAATGATATATAAATAAACAAACCCAGGATTTTTTTTCTCTGATAGTTTTCAATGCTTTAGACATGAACTTCCAAAATAGATGCTTGATGAAATAAATGATAATGCAGTTTCACACAATATGCTACGCCTTACATCTTCATTTGGTTGGATTCAGACAAGAAAACTTGGTGCTTTATTTTGTGTGGATGTGTCAATGTAGCCCATGACTATTCCCTCCAGTTTGGAATAATTGTTTAATAGTAAGCCAGGATTTTTTTTAAATATGTTGATCTTAGATCATTTACAGTTGGTTGATTGCATTGCACAAGCCTAGGTAACTAGACTAATTAAGTAAATTAAGGCTCAATTAAATTGTGGGGAGCTTATTATATAACCTGTGGTCACTGGTGTCCTTTCCGGAGCAGAGATAATAAGAGAGAAATTCATCACCCTGTTTCTTTAGATTAGTCACTAAGATGAATATCTCTGCAGACCTTCTAAGCAGTTAGGCATTTCCTGCAAAATGGCTGCGTTCATTTTGCACCCTGAGCAGGCAAATCGGAAATTACTGGCAGAATGACTGGAAGAAGAAAAATGTTTAGAAAGCTTCAATGTTTTTTTGCTTGCAGGGTGTGGTCTTTTCTCAAGAATTTGGTACTCTTGACTGGACCTGACATGCTCTGTCAGCTTAGGTAGGAAAGTGTTTGATTTTTCTAGCTAAGAAAAAGGGATATTGGTTTTTTTTAATGATTTCTTTGCAAAAATTGGAAAATGTGCTTGATAGCAGGCTGGGGAATTCTGGGAGTTGAAGTCCACAAGTCTTAAACTAGCCTCCCTGTTCTATAGGGTCCCTTAACCCATGATGAGATATTAGTCCCCTTTCTCATGATTTCTTCTGAAACCACTTGACCTGGGTTTTAAAAAAAAACCCTGAAGGAATTAAGTTACATAGATAGCCCTCACAACGGCTCCATTTGAGAGTGGAGTTTCCATGCTAAATTATTGAAGTCATAAGTAAAGTTAGACTCAATTTTACGACCATTTTTGCAATGGGGTAAAGCAAAACACAGTCACTACGTGAATCAGCAGTCCTTAAGCGAATGCTACAATCATAAATGCGAACCCATTCTTCTAAATTGGCTTATTTTTGCCAGAAACCAGCAAAATAGATCATAATTTGCAAATGTCGTGTGATATCAGAATGCTGCATCCAGTTATAAATATCAGCCAGTTGCCAGTTATGTTCATGTGACCATGGAGGTGGTATGATGGTCATAAGCATGAGGACTAGTCATAAGTACAAGGATTTTTTCAGCACCATTTGAACAGTCACTGAAGAAATTATAACAGAATAAGAGTTGGAAGGGACCTTGGAGGTCTTCTAGTCCAACCCCCTGCTCAACCAGGAGACCATGTATCATTCCAGACAAGTGGCTGTCCAGTCCCTTCTAAAAAAACCTCCAGTGATGGAGCACCCACAATTTCTGGAGATTCCACTGGTTAATTGTTCTCACTGTCTCCTTAGTTCTAGGTTGTTCCTCTCCTTGATTAGTTTCCATCCAATGGCTTTTTGTTCTACCTTGAGGTGCTTTGGAGAATAGGGAGGAAAAGGGGAAGAGAAAAGTGTAGGGCAAAGAAGAAAAAAGAAAAGCATTGACTTCCAACTCCCTTTGGTGCATTAGAATAAGATAATAGCATCAAACCTCAACTTTTTTGCTTTTACATAGTAATGCAAACTAGCCATTTCTGTAACAACAAACCTATTTAATCGGGAAAACCCAAAATCAAAGTTTTCATGTTTTTTTCTCTCCACCTCAAGCATAAAATCCAGAAGCAGTTTCCACTCAGAAACAAAATCAGAGCAGTCAATTTAGCCATCTCTGCCAACTTTTGCAGCCATTCATCCATTGTGGGAGAGAAGTCCCTCTTCTTTTTTGAGCAGTGGATGGGCGATAGGGTTAGAGAAAGCCGCATAACGCGGCTCTTCTTTGCGTCAAATTCACCTGTGAGTCTCCAGACAGCCTTGGAGAACTAGCACACCTCAAAAGTCATTTGTCCAAGCCACCATCTCAGAAAGATTGAAAGAGCTGGAAGGGTTTTGTCACTCCAGCCAAGCCCACCAATCTCTTTGAACATACAAACAGTTGGTGCTATAGAGATAGTCTTTAACTTACAACCATTTCTTTAGTGATCATTTGTTTAGTGATAATTGGCAACTGCAACAGCATTGAAAAAAAGTAACTTATGATTGTTTTTCACATACCCATGTATTTATGACCGATGCAGTGAGGACAACCTATATACAATACTTGTCCTGGGTAGCATGAACATCACTATGAGACGATGTTGTTCCTACTATTGTGCATTTAATAAGCCCAATTTTGGTAAGCCAAGACCTGGAGCAATATAAAAACCACTGTATAATAAATACAGAAATGGGAGGAAAAAAACTTGCCCAATCATAGATTTGGACACTGGTTGCTGAAAAACAGCCGCCAGGGAAATCTTGAGAGAAATAAAATTACCGGCCTCAGCTTCATGTTTCAAGCTGGCACTTCTCAAAAGACTGTTAAAAAGCGTAAAGGTGACATTCTTGGGAGTGTACAGATTTCAGCTGGTAGTCAAGGAGCATAATGTCCATTTCTGGAAAACGTGTGCCTTTGGTAGCTTTAATGGGGCTGTATTTGCATTGTTCTCTCTCTCTCTCTCTCCCTTTCCCTCTCCCTCTCTCTCTCTGTTTTCAAGACCTGGTGATAAATCAGAAACAGCAACAGCTAACCCTCTTGCTTAAAAAGGGTAAAGTAAGAGGATATTTATCTAGTTTGTTGTGAGAATGCAGTCTGATTCAGAGGAATGGAGGCCAACTTCTTTCAGTTGCCTTTCCTTTAAACACAGTGAACCAGATTTCAAAAAAGTTGGTTGAGTCAGAGCGAAGAACTGGTCCTTTCTAGGACAAAGAGCCACATTTGATTTAGTGCGTGTGTCCTCGGGAACAATTGTGACTTGTCCCTCAGGCTGCATTATTATCTCCCCCTCAACTTGGCCTGCTGTTGACACGCTGCTGCTCTTTTTCCCTCTTAACAATGGCTTATTACCTCCACATTTGCTGGGTTCTTGCATATGAAGCCTAGGTGTGGGAACCCTATCATGTGAGTTCCCACGGCATTAAGCCTAACCCACACTGTGGCTTGATGCAATCTGGCAACCCTTCAGCATTTTTGCCTGTGGAGATTCTCAATTGTCCCGGTTTCTTCCAAAAAACAACTGGACTTTTGGGGGTTTTTTTCTCTGAAAACGTTCTGTTCCTCATCCAAGAAGCTTTTTCATAAACCATAAAAACTTTTGGGATGAGAAGCAAAACGTTTCCAAAAAAAAAAATGAAGAAGTCCAGCTGTCCCTTGGAAAAAGCATCTTTGGGACTTGAGCATTTACTTACCAGGGCTTCCGAGAGGTTTCAGATCAGCCCTGGTGGTGTGATGACCCGAGATATGACACAAAAATCACCAAGTCACAAAAATAGAAGAAAGTCCCTTTAATGCCTCCAACGTGGCCCCAATGTCCAATTATCTTCAGCAGGATATCAAACTCTTAAAGAAAACAGTTTATGGAGGGAGTAAACGCAGTCCTCACCCAAAGTAAAGTTAATTCAAAATAAAAAAAACCCAACACACCACACTGAAGGAATTACTACAGCAGGCAAGGATGATTAATTGCAGACTTCTACCAGATAATGCAGCA
>BHFT01053964.1:0-21695 GCA_004320025.1 Laticauda laticaudata
TTTCTGAGGTGAGAGCCTCAGGCTGCCTGCAGATGGCAGGCTCTGCTAATTTAAGGGAAAGCTGTTGGTTTTTACCTCGATCGAGGGGAAAGCCTGAAAGACCGAATTAGTGAAGGGTTTTAAAGATCCAACCTCAATTTGAGCAAAACTGTTCCAGTCAGGGAGTGCACAACCTCTTACCATGAAGGCTGAGCTAAAACTGGGGGATGCTGAGGGGAAGTTCCGTGGAGGAGGAGGAGCGTCCCGGAGTTTTAAGCCCAGCCTTTCTAGAAGAGACTGAAGCACCTCCCATCTCTGGATGTTCTGAACAGCTCACGGGAGAAAAAGAAAGACATAATAGACTGTCCAAGACCTTGAAAACTCTTCTAGAAATCCCTATGTAGTTCTTACACAGATGAGTTTCCACCAATAAGAAAGTAGCTGTTGATTATTCTATTCTATTCTGTTCTGTTCTATTTCCATCCCATCCCACCCTATTCCATCCACATTTATGTTTTAGCTGCAGTGGTGGGATTCAAATTTCTTAACAACAGGTTCTGGGGATGTGGCCTAATTTGTGGGTGTGGCTTGGTGGTCATGTGACTTGCTGGGCATGGCTTGATGACTGGACATGGCTTGGTGGTCATGTGACTGGCTGGGCATGGCTTATATGTAAATATTATAAATATATATGTAAATATTGAATATTTTATATATATAAAAAAGCAATTTTTACCCAAAATCAGGCAAAGCAGGCAGGCAGATTGAGTTACTCACAGAATCACAGATTCATTCAGAGATCTATCTTTGTAAATATTGAATTTTTTATAAAAAAAAGAGTAACTTTTACCCAAAATCAGGCAGAGCAGGCAGGCAGATTAAATTGCTCATAGAATCACAGATTCACTTAGAGATCTGTGTTTCTGCCATCTGCTACTTTAGTCTGTACTGAATAATAGAAGCTTCAGGCTCAGCTCTGCTTTTAGATTAGCTAGAAAACAAGAAGTATGACGATTTCCTGCTTTCTAGCTAATCTAAATCTCCCAGCACAGCAGAACAGTTGATGGTTGGGGGAAAAAGAGGAAAATAACAACTTAGCAGGCAAATTTGATGGTGCCAATTAAGGAGTGAGTGGGTGGAGTGAGTGGGTGGAGTGGGGCGGGGCAGAGCCAGCCAGTGGTGCAATTTGCCAGTTCTCCGGCAGTAGAATCTCACCCCTGGTGAGAGTGAGTGTTGCACGCTCGTGTAGACCATTTCCTAAAAACCTCAGCTGTGCTGCCTGGACAGTGACAGGTGCACAGAGTTTGAAAATCCTCTTCTTTCCTGCTTTTTCAATCTCAGCTGTGCCGCGGAAAGCAGCTGAGATTGAAAAAGCAGGAAATAAAGGACAGCGAAGAGCCCAGGTGGGTGGGTGGGCCAAACAGCTGATTTATGGGTAGCTGAGTGGAGCATTGCAGTGCATTACTAGAAATAGAGAGAGGTTTGTAAAGATGTCTATGAGTCAGCAATATGTATCACTGGCAAATTGATGGAAAATGAAAGCATCTGGTGAAGGTACTGCATATTGTTCATGTGTAAATGAGCATTATCTATGTTATATGTACTGAAACTGAAATTTAATTTGTTATCAGTAAGGGCTTTAGTTAATATTGGTTATGTAGTAACCTTTAGGGGAGAATAATATATAAATAGAGAAAGAGGGTAAAAAGTGGATTACTGCTACTTTAAAGAATGATTATATGTTATCACGATGACCCAGTTGCAGATGGCTAACTTGGTTTATAAACAATATTAAGCCATATGATGAATGTTACATTTACTCGCACAGACAATCATTGGAACATCATTTCAAATGCTGAAACAAACGTTTTGAATATGTCAAGGGAGTAAAATTACAAACCTTGTAAGAAGGCAAAGTATTGTTAGAGAACTGTGGATTTCCTGTACAAGGAGACGAAAGCAAGGTTACTGTCCAGAAAACAAGCACTGAATGGGTTTCAGACCACAAGAACCTTAGAGTTGTTGTATTGCGTGATATACATTGGTCCTAGAAACCCAGTTTTGGGCGGTGCCTGCTTTCTTTTGATATCAATGGACATTCTCAAGGCTACCGGTCATGTCTGCTACTAATGAAAAACAAAATTGTTCCAACAATTTCTTTAATTGCGCTACGATTTGCAGAAAAAAGGAAATGAGAACATAAGATAATTACTTTAGTACATATAATGGGACTCAGAGCTTTAATACAAATAGTATTTTAAATGATGTATTGAAAATTGGCCTGAAAAGCAAAGATTAATTTAGTTCTTATATAATCAAGCTGCAACATAATGAGCGACCACAACAACCTGGAAAAATGACTACAATCTTTATCATAAGCAAAACAAGCGCAAACGTTACAAGACATTTAGAGACTTGTCGACACAACGTCTATGGTTTATCATTTTACCCGCAGTCAGCAGGACAAGAAATTTGCCCGTGAAACGCTGTGCTTAACGTGTTTTTGAAAAAATCATAGGGTTGGGGTGGAGTAGGACGGCAACCACTATAAAATGAGGAATGTATAGGGAAGAGCACAATGACCACATAGGGGAGAAGTGACAACGGGTAAACAACAATCTGGTGACTTGAGCGCATGTACAACACACATTGTGACATCTTTAGCAGCGGAGGGAAAAAACTTTCAAAGGGCAATGGGAGTGAGAGCGCTCCGTATAAAAATAAACAACCGGACGAGAATTCGGGAGGCTACACACTACACCGGGATGTTAGCGCGTACTTTTAGTATCCCTGGAGGCGTCACAAGGTAAAGAACTGAAAGGGCAACAACAGAGCTGGGAAATGTATTTTTTGTAGGTGTACAAGTGCAATCCATAGATCAGTAGATCTGGGATCACAGGCACAGCTAATAGATGTTGAGCTGTACGCGCTAGTGCTAAAATTTCTTGAAGCATGTTGGGATAACAGATCCAGGATCAAATGATGAGCCTGTACGACAGGAGCCTCCAACAAGGAGTAGACGACGCACACAATTATCCCTAATGATAATGATTGTTAAATTCATATAAAGAGGAAACAAGGCACAGGAGGAGGTAGAACAGGAATAGTAGAAGAAGATCCACGTAATGCTCTTGGAGTAACCTATGTCCTTCATGCTGAACTGACTACTTGTGATATTTTTCTTAGTTTGTTACTTACAAATTGTATGGCTTTGTTAGAAGAAATACAGTTCTATGTAATATAGTATGCAAATGAACTGAACTGTATCCTGCTAAGGATCAGTGCTGCTTTGGCAGGATGCAATGGGATAAGGAACTTGAAATCTTTACAAAGTTTGGGATATATGAAAAGTTGTCAGGTTGACCACAGGGAGCAGTTGCCATAAGAATGAAGTGATTTATCAAATTAAGAACATGTGCAGATGGGACTAGTTACCCATAAGAGAGCCAGTTAGTAGGCACGAGAGTGTCGATTAGTCTAGCCAATGATTACGACTGAAGGTGTTTGGCACTCTAGTCTGAGAGCTACCACATTAACGAGCACGCAATTAGGGTGGGCAGCAAAATAATGAACATACACAATAACAACATTTAGATGTGAGATAGCAATTCTTCAATGCACCATTTGGCAACAATACTATATATTTAAAAAAGCATTTAGGGAATAAAATACCTGATAATCAAAATGA
Organism: Laticauda laticaudata; assembly: GCA_004320025.1. Classification (NCBI taxonomy): domain Eukaryota; kingdom Metazoa; phylum Chordata; class Lepidosauria; order Squamata; family Elapidae; genus Laticauda; species Laticauda laticaudata. Next base: position 3,668 of record BHFT01053964.1, read on the forward strand.
TTGCTGGAGATTAAAAACAGGTCTTTATGGCCTTGGAGAGCAATTCAGCTATGATGGAACCATGCATAGTAAGGAATTAACAAGATAGAGTTTTGAGTCCGGGGAGGCGGGTGGGTCAGCTGGAGAGCGTCATTTAGCTAGTTGGCTGATCCAGTATTCAAAAAGAAAGTAGCAATGGTTGTAATTCATTGTTCTCCATTGTTCACTTGATGAATAGCATCACTAGGACTGAAGAAAAGTAACTGAAGATTTTTCACTGTAGAGAAGCGAAATTTAAAATAAACATTGAGGGAGAGATTAAACATATCTTGGTTTTAAAAACAGATAAAACGTATAAAACTAGGGGAGGATACAAAATCTCACAGGCAGATAAAATTAACCAGTTACTAAAGAATTTTAAAATGGAACTTTATAAACTGGCTAAAATACCAATGAGCCAGGAGATTAGCCACAGTGATGTGCAAAGTCCTGTTTTTGATAAGAACATTTATCAGTCATTGATTGGTAGCGTATCCTATCTTAGTAATTGGTCAAGGCCAGACATAGCATATAGTGTTAACCAATTAGCCAGGTTTAACGCTGAGCCTACTGAATGGACTGGCAAGCTGCTAAGTGTGTGTTGAGATATCTTAAACAAACGATGCATTATGCATTGTATTTAGAGCCTTAGGATGAACTAAGTTTCACTGAATATGCCGATGCAAGTTTCGCTACAGACGCACCTACACTTTAATCAACATCAGGTACTCTTGTATTATAAAGAAAGGTGTTAATTGGATGGCGATCTATTCAACAAAAATATCTAAGCTTATCAACAATGGAGGCTGAATTCTCATGTTTATCTCTATTATGTACGGATTTAGTAATTTATTTTACTAATGATAGATATGGGAATTAATGTAAATGAACCTATTGTTGTGTATGAAGACAATCCTCTTTTGTGTTAGTTAGTTTCCATTCCCAAAAATGTATCTTTAGTAATGCCAATTTCACTAATAAGTACCAGTAACTGGAGCCAATAGGCTATCATTTAGAAACTGGTATATGAAGGGCAAAGATTATATCTACATTTATTTTTATATGTCTGTAACTATCCATCCATCTATGTATCCATCCATCTATTTAGCCATCCAGCCATCTCTATCTCTATCATCTATGTCTATCACCTCTCTCTCTCTCTCTCTCTCCATCCATCCATCCATCCATCCACCCTTCCATCTACCTACCTACCTAGCCACATACACATGGATTCCAAATTGCTTCATAATTGTATCATTATAACAGGGCACTGTGACCCTATGATAACAAGTTTTAAATAAAAACTGGGACAGCTAATCATAGTAACAAATAATGTTGCTGTTTTGTCTATCGTAGATAATGAAAGAACAATGGATTCTGACACAACCTTGCCTAAGCTTCACAAATATGAAAACCAGGATGTAGCTTAGACAGCACAAAGGTGGTTAACATGATAACTTGTCAATCACAGAAAACAGATTTTCCAGATGGCTGCCCTAACAGGGGGCTAATTCAAGAGGAAACCTTGAATAAAGTATATTTGTAATCTTAACTTCCAGAAAACAAAGCACGTTAACTGAGATGGCATTTAAGTTCTTCAAGAACTGTTCACTGTGTACAAGATTAGAAGAGTATGTGATGACAAGCCTCTGAATGCAATTGCAGAATGTGTCAGCTGCTGATTTTTACTGTTTGAAGATCAATAAAATGTAGTATCAAATCCTGGTAACTTTTATACATCAAAATATGTAAATACAAACAGTACATACTTTTAGTCTAATATTTGACTTACCAGTTTTTACAAAATTTGTTGTAAACATGTTAAACAGAAATGAATAAAACCTTGTTACATTTTATTTAATATTTTATATGCCATTTCGTGGGATATTCAATAGGATAAGGATAGATCAATTAGCCTAAATGCTATTTAACACTTGTTTATCAACATTTTTAGTAATAAAAACTATATTTTTTTTGCTGAAATACTTCAAATACTAATTATTTGTATAGAAATGTATTGCTAAATTAATGAATGCTATACAGTATTCAAAAATTTTATTAATATATTTATAGAGACAGATATAACTTATCTAAGGAAGGACCACAGCCTAGTTCAGCTGTGTTCAGCCTGCAGTTAGTGGGCTACATGTGATGAAATTATAATTAAAAATATTTTTAAAATAAAGGAAGTTTGTTACAATATTTATATGTAATTATTTATATTTTACATTGGCTCAAGACAATTTTACTCTTCATTCATTGCAGCCCAGCAAGCCAAAGGGTTAATACTCAAAATGTCAATAATGTCCTGATAAATGAAATCTGAATCCAGAGGAGGAATGGGAATGGAGAAAGCATCTCAGAAGGGACTTTCCCTAGTTTTCTCGAAAGTAAAGGCAGGGGAGCTGCTTTCAGACTTTCATGATTCTGTAACTGTAATCTTATCATAAAGGAAGTATTAATACTCATGGTTTTAGTTGTCTGTCTAGGCTACATTGAAGGATCGACATATTCCTTTTAAAAAGGTCTATACCCTTTCAGGAATCTTTTTATAGTGTTGTTTTGTAGAGGTTGCAGCATTTTCCTTCATTATTTTATTTGACTTAATGCATTATTTCCCCTCAGATTCCCGTTTTTGCTTGATTAGCCAGAGTACTTCTTCCCTTGTTTTTATCAAATTAAGCTTTCCACTTAAAAAAAAATCCTTCCCTCACTATTTTTTTAACATTTATTTAACCATGCTGGTGTTTTCTTATACATATTCATTCTACATTCTTTCTATGATAAATAGATCCATTGTATTATAAAGTTATTCTTTTATAATTGTTTAAATAACTTCCAAAAGTTTTTAGTACATTTGTACTGAACATTAACACAAATGCTTGAAAACAATATTATAACAGTCTGTATTCCTAAAACTCCCTCTCAAGTATTTACCATGGCAGAGGATCTGTTCCTAGAAGGGATGAGCAAAGAATGCCAGGAATATACTCACAGCAGGCTAAACCAAGGTGTGAAGCCAATTACCCATCTAAAGCAAGCAGGCACCCTTATTGGTCAGCAGTGATATAGGAAGAAGCTAGCTTTATTGACAATAGCAAAAGCATCATTTAAAATTTGGTGGGAGAAGGTAATGATAACCCCTTCCTACATTTTACTATGCAAACCATGCAGAAAGACAATATAAAATGATACACACACCAGAACAACTAGATACAAGGACAGTTTTCCCCCGAAAGCCATCACTCAGCTAAACAAATAATTCCCTCAGCATTGTTCATTTACAAAGTCTACACCACTATTACTATTAATCTTCTCATCCCTCCTTATCACCCATCCCCTCCCACTTATGACTGTATGACGGTAACTTTATTGCTTGTATCCTTATGATTTATATTGACTGTTTCCGAGTATGATTTGATCACTTATTGTACCCTATGACTATTATTAAGTGTTGTACCTGATGATTCTTGACTCTTGACGCATGTATCTTTTCTTTTATGTATACTGACAGCATTTGCACCAAGACAAATTCCTTGTGTGTCCAATCACGCTTGGCCAATAAAGAATTTTATTCTATTCTATTCCATTCCATTCCATTCTGTACAGGTAGGATGGCACTCAAGATGCTACCGAGGAAGCGCTGTGGATGTTTTGGAGCACTAATAGTGTTTACGACGTGGCTAGATTAAAAACTTTGGGATGTCTAATTGCTTATATTACCACCTAGAGGAAAAAATCTTATGCTAGAAAGATAGAATTACATGGCATATACAGTATAGCATATACAGTAAGAAGCATGAATATGTAAAGGATCAATGCAGTGAAAGATGAAATGAATCAACTACACACTGAAGTTTCAGGCATCGATTAATTGAAATTATCTAAAAATGGACAGTCAAAAGCTAATACTGTTTATTATTCAGAACACAGAAAACAAAAAAGGAACAGCATTGCTTTCAAGCTAGCAAAAGTAGTGCAAAGACAATACTTGGATATCATACAATCAAAGATGGAATAATATTAGATTTGGAGACATCCTTAATATAACCATTATCCAGGTTTATGCTCCAACTACCAGTGCAGAAGAAAAAGAGATTCATGAATTTCATGGTTCAGGTTTAACCTGCACTCAGCAAAATATGCAAGCAACATTGGCTGATTATGGTTGGAATGGTAAAGTTGGAAATAGTAAGCAGGAAAACATGCTTGGACTATATGGCCTAGGAAACAGGTATGAAGCAGGAGAATGGCTTATCAGTTTCTGTCTATTCAATGAGTTTTTCATTACTACTAAGTCTTCAAACAATACAAACACCAATATACATTGACATAACCAGATAAGAGTACAGGATCAAACATACTACTTCTAGAAGGAGATGGAAAATAATTATTTATTATTAGTAATATTAGTAATAGCAAAGATAAGCCTTGCCACAGTTTTCATATATGGTCTTAAGCACATATATAACATTTTTAAAGAGAACATCAGAAACTAGCTTGAAGTCCTGAACCTCTTAATCAGGAACCAGATGAACTGCGGAAATGAAATCACGGAGGTTGTCAAGGATGAATGTGAAATGAGACTGCTAAAAACTAAGAAAGAAAATTGGATTACAGAACAGATGGCAGATATTACAAAGAGAGAAAAAAGCCAAGGAGGGAAAAAGTTCTCAGGAAGAAATTTAACAAAATTTCAAAATGTTATAAGAGAAAAAAATCAGTTTTACAATAATATCTATAAAGCAAGGGTGGGATTCAATTTTTTTAACAACCGGTTCTGTGGGCATGGCTTAGTTGGTAGGTGTGGCTTGGTGGTCATGTGACTGGGTAGACATGGCTTGGTGGTCATGTTATTGGCTGGGTGTGGCCAACTCAATATCACTCGCATCGAGGAACGCATTTCCTCGCCTGGCCTCTCATGACTGTGGGGGTGCTGCAACAGTCGTAAGTGTGAAAAATAGTCAAAAGTCACTTTTTTCAGTGCCCTTGTAACTTTGAATGGTCACTCCACATAAGCAAAATACCAGCAAAGGAGGGAAAAAAACTCCAGAGACGTTCCTGAGACAGGAAGTTTAGTCCTGCCAAGAATGTAATAAGGGTTAACGGAGAGGCAGTTTCTGTAAGCAACACCAGAATGTTTCCTTCCTGCCTTCTTGACAGGATTAGGCCAGAATTTCTTCAAACAACCGGTTTTTCGAACTGCTTAGAATGTTAACAACTGGTTCTAGCGAATAGGTGCGAACTGGTAGAATCCCATCCCTGCTATAAAGGCATTGAAGATGGAAATAGATATAAAGAAGCAAGGAAGTCTTGCAAAAGATCTCTGAACCTTGAAGGGTGTCCCAAACTTGAAATAGCATACTAAAAAACAAACAGTAACAAATTCCAAAAAAATCAAACAGAAATGGAAGAACACTGAAATGCTGTACAAGAAGTGATGTTAGCATTCAACAGAAGATATCTCCTCTTTACAATATTTCTACAACTAGAAACTGAAATTAGATCAGCAATCTGGTCACTACACAAATTAACTGAATACATATTAATATGTGGTAAACAAGACAAGAATAAATAAAATTCTAACCAAGCTATGCCAGAAAATCAGGAGAATAACAGATTGGAAGAGGTCAACTCATATACCAATAACAGAGAAAGGAGACTTAAACAGAATGTACAATCTATCATATTATATTCTCAATTTCACATGCTAGCAAAATAATGTTCAAGATCATCCAATGCATATTAGAGTCCTACATAGAAATGGAGATGCAGATGTTCAAACTGGCTTTAGAAAAAGCTTGAAGAACATGAGAAGTTATTGCTGATGCATGCTTTATCATCAAAGAAGCAAATATTTTTTTTAAATTCAGCATGTACTTAATTGATTAAAGAAAATATTTCAATTGTGCCAAGCTGTGGAAAGTCCCTAGGAAAACTGGAATCCCAGAACATCTGATTGTCCTCGTGTAGAATTTACAGACAGAATAGAAAGCCACAGTTCAGATGGTACATTGTAAAACAGACTGATCCCAGATCAGCAAAAGAAGGAGATAAGGCTATATGGTCTTCCCCTTATCTATTCAGGATATAAGCTAAGGGAAGTTGGATTAGAAGATAAGTTTGGTTTTAAAATTTCAGGGACAAACCTCAAGAGTTTGTACTATACTGATATTACTCTGCTATTTTAAAATATGAATGATTCAGAAGGTCTAGTAATAAAATATGCTATGTTACTAGAACATTGTGAAAAAATGGGATTAAGATTAAATATAAGGAATACCAAAGTACAGATAAACACAAACAGAATTGACAGTGAAATATTAAAATGATGTACAGTTTCTACCCTTTGAAGATGGACTATCAAAAGTAAAAAAAAGAAAAGAAAAAAACAGAAGTCAAGGAATATGCCACAGGGTAGCATTAGACAGATTAAAAATGAGGGTCTTAGAAAACATATTCAGATACTGTGATATGTCTGAACTACAAAGAATTGTCCAGTCAAAGGTTTTCTTTGTAACCTTCTATGAAAGCGAAAACTAGACTTTGGACAAACAGAGGATAGAAAGAGTATTGACTTTTGACATTTGGTTTTGAGGAACTCCAGTCGAAGATAGGTAAGGAAACAAACAGGTGGATCAAAGCACATATCAAACTAGAATTCTCACTTCAGTACAAATGAATAGGCTCAAATGATCATAATTTGAATACATTATATGAAGACTTAACTCTCTGGAGAAGATGAAGGAAAAACAATAAGCAGCAACATGAATGGACTCAACTACAGTGGCAATTGGTGTCCCAGGAGAATACCTGAGGTCAGGATGGGAACAGATCATCCTGGAGAAGAATGCAATCACTAAAGCCCCTGTCCCACTGCACCAACGGATGTAAAGAGGATGTAAAACGTTAAAAAACATTGGAAAACGCGATGCATCAGTTGTGTACTCATTGCATACGTGTTTCATACTCTCTATCCTTTGAGCATCTATCCACTGAGATTTCATCCGCTCAAGAAGTTTTGAGCTGCACAAAACTTTGCGAACGGATGAACTTTCTGCTGTGTACGATGTAAATCCGTGACATACGAGCAAGAAACGTTCTATGTCCGTTTATCATCCGTTAAACGTCCGCTGTATCCTCTCTGCATCCTCTGGGCATCCTTGCAACTCACATCTGCTGCAGCTGAAAACGGAAAGACGGAGGAAACAAAAGCTACACGGAACGTCTACACAGCGTTAGTAGCACGGAAATAGAAAGGATGAGCAGTGAACGGTTTGCATCCTATATACATCCTCGAGGCTTCCTATGAACATCCGTTTAATATCCCCACTACATCCTACCCCCGTCCGTTCTTTTCCTTTCTTTTCCGTTCTGTTTATGCAAATTTTTGTCACTTTTTGGAGCGGATGACAACGGATGGAGCACCCCCGAAATTTTGCTCGTCCGCTGTGTCCTTTTTGCATACGTTTTGCATCCGTCGGCCAGTGGGACCTAGCCTTTAAGAGTTTGACACCAATATGATGGCAGAGAGACAATCAATAATCAATTCCCAAAACTATTCCATAAACATATCTAACATGAATCAGGGCATTGTGATTATTAAATCAAAACATGCTTTCTATCTTGTCAGCTCCAGAAATGTCTAAGGAATGATTATTTAATTCTGGAAATACCACTGATATCAGAATAGATGACACAAGCTTCCATTTTTAACTTTGAACTCTTCTTCTACTGTATTTAGGCATATAATTTAAATTAATATATTAAGCAAACAATAGTTAAAATAGTCAGGTAAGCAAATTAACATGTTCTTACCTGCCAATTGCCAGTCAGATATAATTCGTTCTGGAGCTTGACAGTTCCTGCAGAGACATTGATGAAAGAATTACTGTAGATTTACAATACAAAATTATAGAACAAGAAAAGCTTATAAGAGTTATGCAGTCTGAACTCTCTAATTATAGTTAATAAGAGTTAAATACCAATCTCAGCACGTCTGAAAAATATTTAATCCAAGGCACCATCTAGTGGCATGGTTTAATCACAGCATTTGTTTCTGCTAAACCCCAAAATTCAATTTCAATTCTTAAAAACTTTAAATATACCGTAGATTAAGTGCTATTACATTTCTCTCACACATACAGCTCACAAAATACAGCCAGCTGTATCCAAGATGTAGGGAAATGGAAACACTATTCCAGTGTCAAGCACATCTTGACAAATTTTGAAAGTCAGTTCTAAGTGGATATATGAAGCTACTGCTTCAGACTGCCAATCTTATAAACTAGTTCTTATTCACAGTGGCTGAGCCATTTCTTGTATAGTACTCTGTTACTGAGCAGAATTGATAAACTTGTTAGCAGGTTTATTGAAACTCTTTTAGAGAATTTACTTTATATGCAATTTCCTGTACTCGTCAATATTTATTACTGGATATTTATTGTTCAATAAAATTTCATTTTAGTTTCACTGTTATTTTACTAAGTTGGTAAAAAGTATCGAAAAAAACTACTGTTTTTTTAATTGCTGAGAATATAATTTAAAATAGAAAACATTTCTAAACTTATGTCCATAGTTTTGTTTTACTCTCAAAGCGATGTGGGTTGTAATTCATAATAAAAGTTCAATTCTTTTAAAATACCACATTATTCTTAGTTTTTTTCTCAACTTTGAAAAGTTTAAACTGCAACAAAATAGAGATTAGTTCTTATTCATTTAAAAGATTCCTCTTTTAATAAAGAAATTATTTATCAATATTATTATTGCAGCAGCCTAACATTTTTGCAAGATATATAGTGTAGACTAGTACAAAATTTAGTGTCAGAATGAATTTGGGAATAAAAAAGTGTTTTCATTTGGTTATTTTACAGTTTTAAAGAGGTCTAGTTATGGGTGTGCTAAAAGAGTAGTCAAACTCTAATCTAATGAATGCTGTCCATGATAAGGGATGGATATACTGTAGTTACGCTACAAGTACAGATTCTCAGAGAAATAGGGGGAGAAGGTCATCCTCATTTTTTCCAAAACTGAACAAAATGTAATATTTCCTCTTTCTTTCATATATTGCAATCCTTTATTTAGATCTTTTTATAAATTTTTAAAGTCTATGAACTGGGAAAACCTCTGCGCAGAATTATTGAAAATACCAGAACTTTACATTCCCATATACAGGTAGCAACTGAGCCAATGAGGACTCACAAAACAAAGCCAACTATTTACTAAAGTCTACCATGTAAACTTCAGGGCCATGTGATTATATAAATCTTCAATCTACATGTGAGTTATCACAGATGGTGATTAAAATTCTAGAATTGGCTAGCATACTCTATTTAAGGCCACTACTTGATTGTACAGTAAACATTACTGTGATTCAGATATAAGGATAATTATAACAATAAAACCAGTTTGGTCTAGTGGTTAGGACATTTAAGTAGAAACCAGAAGATTGTAAGTTCTGGTCCCTCCCAACTTAGGTATGAAATACCAGCTTTGGGCCAATCACTTCTAGCCTAACTCACCTCACAGAGTGGTTGTAGTAGAGAAAATAGGAGGAGGAAGGAGTATAGAGCTAGGCTTGAGTTATTCATAAAAATAATGAACTGCAGGGGGGAAAAAAAACCTAAAATAAAATTAAACATCTGCAACCTCATTTGCTATTGTTAACTTATAAAATACTATTGCTAATCAACTAAAAAGTTCCCAAGACCACGGATCCCCACCCCCAGGCCACAGGTTGGTACTGATCTGTGGCCTTTTAGGAACCAGGCCACACAGCTGGAGATGAGAAGTAGGCAAACAAGCAAAAACGAAACCATCTCCCCTCCCCGGTCTGTGGAGAAACTCTCTTCCACAAAACCAGCCCCTGATGCCAAAAATATTGGGGGCCACTGCCCAAGTCATTTATCAACACATCGTTACCTACATTCATTAACTCTGACATAATTTTAATATTTACAGCTCCTAGCCCCAAGCACCTAATTTCTGTACTACTTTGCAGAGTAATATATATAGTCCTTGATTTACAGCCATTCATTTAGCCAATGTTCCAAGTTATGACAGCACTGAAAAGTTATTTCATAGCGGTCCTCACACGGATGACCATCTCAGCATCCCTGAAAACACAGGTTTGTGATTCTGGTGTTCAGCAACTGTCACACATTCATGACAGATGCAATATTGTGCGGAAATGTGATTGCGATTTGTGACTTTTCCAGCCTGATTCCAACAAGCCAAGTCAGTGGGAAGCCAGTTTTGGTCAAGTGATATCTTGCTTAACAACTTCATTAATGAACGTCTCTGGAGATTTTTTCCCCTCCTTTGCTGGTACTTTGCTTGTGTGGAGTGACCATTCAAAGTTACAATGGCACTGAAAAAAGTGACTTATGACCATTTTTCACACTTATGACTGTTGCAGCATCTCCACAGCCAGGTGAGGAGATGCGTGCCTCGATGTGAGTGATATTGAATTGGCCACACCCAGCCAATAACATGACCACCAAGCCACACCCACCAACTAAGCCATGCTCACAGAACCAGTTGTTAAAAAATTTGAATCCCACCCCTGATGACTGCGGGTATCCTGGCAAAGGTCAAGATTTTAGTCTTTTTGATAAATTTAATTTTGCACTCAAAGTTGCATAAAGGTCTTCACAACTCTTTTGAGACCAACAGGAATCAAAGATAATACAGTTGCTTCAGCTACATAAAGAGAAAACAAATTTCTCTCTCAGCTTAGGGTGGTGAAAGTCCGCGTTTGCTTGGTAACTTAATAAGTCAAACACAGAAAAGTTAAATAATAATGGGGTTAAAATTCAACAAACTTAACTCCATTTTTAGTTGATGCAGCAGATGTTAAATGACCCTGAGGAATTGCCTCTGACTTTAAGCATCATGAAGAATGCAAGCTAAGAATAGCCTTTTGACAATCATAGAAGCTTTCAACTTCCTTCAGAACTTACTTTGATTAACCCAATCAAATACTGGGTATATTGAATGAGACTGTGGATGAAGAAAATTATTTTTCTATTAAATATAGGTAGTCTACAATTTACAACCAACGTAATTGGGACTGGAATTTCCATCACTAGGCAATGCAGTTGTAGAGTGTGGTATCACATGACTGCATCACTTACTGATGACAATTCTGGCAATTGTCATTAACCAAGAATCATGGGTCGTTAATTTATTCCATTCCAGGCTTGGTCACTTGTAGCCCGAGCCTCCAGTCTTACATCTTCTCCCCACTTTTGCTCTTTGGGGCACCCTATCATGCAAAATGGCAAACAGCCCCAAATTGTCCAATTCTGGGGTTGCTTGCCATATCTTGGAAGCCAGTTACCCCAACCCAATTGCAGTTGCCTTCGCTAGACCATCACTGCCTTACATTCTATTGCTCCATATGATGTTTGCCATCTTCTTGCTCCTGCTGCCAATGAGGTGTACATGGCCCAGTTGCAGGGGCTGGGCTTTATGCTTAAAAAAATAAAAAGAAGTCAAAAGGAGCCCTGGCCTGTAAGTCTGTAACACAAAAGGGATGTTTGGTGTCCCATGGGTCTGGGGCTTTTCTTCTTCTTTTTCTACAGCAAGAAACTCACCTCCAGCCTGTCTCAGCAACCAGGCCAGGCACACCTCATCAGGAACAAGAGTAGGAACAGCAAAGGCAAGATTGGGTGGCAAAGGATGCCAAAAGGGCATAGATGGGAGATAATAAATGGATAGCGAGGTGAAGTGCCCCTGTAGTCGTAAATGTTGGCTGCCAAGCTCCCCAATTTGATCATGTGATTGCGGGGGCACTGCAATGGCTGGGCACAGGTTATAAATCCCATAAGTCATAATTTTGATCAGTCAAGGGCTACCTTTGTTGGAGGACACTGCATTGATCAATAGTGCAGCAGTCCTCCTGGAAGCCAACCAGTTCCTCCAGCAGACTTTTTCTGTTCTGTCTGCTCCCTAACCTTCTAATAAATATATTGCACTAAACATGTTGCACTGGTTGGATTAAGTGATTAACCAGTAATTTGCTGCAAAAGCTGTTCCCTTTCAAATGAAGATTATTTGTGCAAACTTCAAATCGTCAAAATCCAATCATACTTTCAACTAAATATTAACAGTGAAGCTGTGATAGCTGCCCATTAGTCTGAATTATTAATTCAGGAGGAATTAAAGTCTCTCTCTGCACCCTTCCCTTTTCATAATTGGACAATTAAGTCATTAACCTCTATGGAGGCTTGCAGAAGATAAAGTTGATGGGAACATGCAGGAACTGTTGCCAGTATTGACAAGGGGTAAAATGATATATTTTAAATCCACAACAGAAAGATAATATCTGGGAGCAATTCAGACAAATACTTCCCTAATTCACTGAACCATAAGGAGGAGGAAGAGGTACAACATAATTAGACTTGCAAGATTCTATTATTACAGCCAATCTCAAGAAAAGTACTTTTAGCTTTTTATGCAATTGTACTTAGTGGGGTGGACAAAACCAAACCCATAAGTATTTATACAGTACCAACATTTTCTGATTCATCATTATATGATTATTTCTCTCAAGCCTTTGATGAAATGCAGTGAAAAACAGGAAATGGAGCATTTTGTGAATGGTTTGCTGCAATATGCTAAAACAGAAATAAGTTCTTACTGCTTATACAAGATATGACCTGGGTATCCTTAATGGAAGTACTTAATGTAATATTTATCTTTATATTAAAGTCGCCAACTATTTCTGGGTATGGATAGGTTTCCTCAAGAGGTGAAATAATTTTTATCTGGACAAATATTGAATTATATGGAATGAGAAAACATTTAAATCTTCAATTCCAAATTGTAGTAAGGAGTAAAGAAACAGAAGAGAAGGAAACATAAGGGTTCTTATTGAACAAAATAAACCATACAATACTGTAAAACTGTCATTGCATTTATTCATATGCAGGTTTTACTCAGAGCACTGCAGCAAGTAATCAAAAGTCATAAAGAACTGGAGTAATAAAAATAACAGAGATTTCTCCACATATATGTCACCAGCTTGCCAGTTTATTCATGGGAATAAAGAAATGAAAAAAAAAAAGAGAAACACACTCTAGAGATGGGAAAAACATTTGCAGTATATATATTTACATATCTAAAACCAGGATGTGCAAAATATTTTGAACAGAACTGATCTGAATACAGAGCAGCCATTCTGAATGAAAAGAACAGTTCTGAGCATTTTAGTAATATTTTGGCCTCAAAATGAGTATTGTGTATTAAGGACATAGTAGCAAAGTCCTCTAAAAGGAATATTTCCAAAATATTTAATATTTAAAATTCCTAAAGACATTACCGACGGATGTGACTACGAGCAAGTTCCATTTCTTACCTATCAAGAGCTAGTATTTGTGGTTATCCATTGTAGACTAGAAGATGCCCTATATAGGAGTATATAAATAATATAAGAAGTAATTTTTCCCATCTGCTGCCAAATTGTCTACACCAAAAGTTTCTTATCTAGTAGTCTGGGACATTAAAAATATACAAGTTAACAAGTGTAAAGGGCATTTGGGCAATCTTGACCAAAGAAGGCTCTACTACGCATAGGAAATGTACCAGTCTCACAGGCAGTGGGCGCACAAATCTAGGAATAACTTGTCTGGTCTTTAATAAAGCACGTCTTACAAACACATATATTACAATTCTGGAAAATAGCTGAAATGTGTTAAAAGTAGAGTATGAATTTATAAAAGTAATAATATGGAATAAATTTGCTTCTATTATTTCTAACAAGGCAAAATACATTTTTAGCCTTTATGTACAAGTAGACAAAATAAGATATTTCTATTATCACTATAATCTGTATATTTTTATAGTAATGCTAGATTATGCTCTTTATGAGGTAAAGTTAGGGATTACAGGTAGTCCTTGCTTAGAAATCACAGGACCACAATGAGCTAACAATGTCACTTCCCATTTGGTCATTAAAGGAATCATCACAATCATTAAGCGAGACATGATGTGACTTGAAATTTTACTTACATCTTCTTCATTATCCCTGTTTGTCAGAAACTGTTTGGGAAAGACAGAAAGAGTGATCACATGACCACAGGATGCCATGAAAGTCATAAATGCAAGGATAGGTTGTAAAGCTTTACACTGTTGTAACTTCAAATGATTATTAAATAAAGCAGTCCATAGCTGAAGACTACCTGTAGTTGTATTACCTTATGTTCTTTATAGGGTAAAATTACAGATTATTGTCTTTAATTGTCAAAGGATATTATATATGAGAAAGTATTAATGTCTACCTGCAATCATATTCCAGGTAAATAGTACCAGATTGGATTTAAATTAATGCTTTAATAACATAGCATTGGTTAAAACATCGCTATAGTTTAATACGGTATATAAAGATGAAATAACAGTGTCTGGATTATTTTTCTGGATTTTAACCATAATAGCAATAGCAGATTTATATAGTACTTTACTGTCCCTCTCGAAGCAGTTTTACAGAGTCAGCATATTGCCCCCAACAATCTGGGTCCTCATTTTACCCATCTCGGAAGGATGAAAAGCTGAGTCAACCTTGAGCCTGGTACAATTCGAACTGCCAAATTTCAGGCAGCCAGCAGTCAGCAGAAGTAGCCTGCAGTATTGCATTCTAATCACTGTGCCACCACAGGTCTTACTGTCAACTCATAAAACATTTTGTATGCATGTTTTATAGTTATCAACAAAAAAAGGGGGGGAGTTTCAAAGAAAAGGCAGCAGTGTGGAATCAAAAGTACATTCTATTCATATTTTCTTCAGAGACTGATTAGATGACTGAAGCTTCTGCCATGCAAAAATCTAATTGGAGAGCATGATTGATGACTCTTGGCTATGGACGTGTTTCGTTGGATGATACACCCAGAGGGGTGGGGGGAAAAGCAGGATCAAGGGTGACAGTGAATTAGTGTCTCAAAAGTTGGCTACGCCCAGGCTAATGCCAGAATGTTAATTTTTAATAAATCTTTTTTAGTTTTGGGAGTGTGGCTCGAAGCTCATGATTTATTTGGAGGAACTGCCAGAATCCTGACACTTATCTTCATTAAGGAATTTTAACATTATAGCTAAATTGAAACATTGCTATAGTTTAATATGGTATATAGAAGTGAAGTAGCATAGTGTCTGGATAAACTATGTTTCTGAACTTAGCTATGTTAAAATTCATCAAGGAAATTATAAGCATTGCTAGGAACAAAAATAAATTAGTTATTTCTTCCAACCTTCTATATTTTAATTTCATTTCTGTTCTTACTTAGCTTTACTTAGAGAGATTTGTGCAGTTGCTTATAAATAGTTTTACAATCTGTATGGAATTAAACACATTTCAGACTTCAGCTATGTATGTAATTTCTTTCTTAAAGTTTACCTTATAAAAAGACAACAGCACATATTTGTTTCAGTTCAATATTTCATATTTTTCAAAATTAGGCAAATAGTTGGAAAACTCTTTCTTTGCCATGCTGTTATATTTAGTTTTGCTGCCAGACCATTAAGCAAAATAACATTTGCTAAGAAATGAATGTTTGTTGAGAATGAAAATATATTGTTATACTATTATTAGCATAGGGAAAGGTTATGGTGGCCATAGAATTCTCCCATATTAATGTTTCCTTTCTGTTCAGTTGAATAATGTGTTTTTGATGTTAATTATGTACCATCAAGTCAGTGTCAACTCTTGGCAACCACATAGTTATTTTCCCATGATGATCTTTCCCTAACCTCCAGATTTTCTAGTGGTATACCCATCTCCACTGTAACTGAGTCCATCCACCTTGCTAGCTGGTCTTCTTCTCTTTCCTTCCACCATTCCCAGCATCAGAGCCTTCTCCAGAGAGCTAGGTCTTTGCATATTATGTCTGAAGTATAATCATTTGAGTCTGATCATTTGTACCTCTGGCTTGATTTGTGCAATTACCTGTTTGTTTTCTTGGCTCTCCATGCATTCTTGGGAGTCTTCTCCAACACCCAAGTTCAAAAGTGGCAATAGTCTTTCTATCTGGATTCTTCAAACTTCTAATTTCATTTCCATAAAGTATCACATGGAATACAATTGCCAACACTATTCTGATACTTGCAGGGATCAGTTACATCAAGGCATATAAATACCCTGCTCAAGACCTTCATGATTACAAAAACAAGTGCTAATTTGGGTCGTGTCTCTTAACTGCTTGTTCCATTATTGTTGAGGGTTGATGTTTTAAGAAACTATCTACCATTTCAGTATATTTCAATTCTAAATCTGGTTGTATCTGTTATTAGTTTGGTCTTTTTGATATTTAATCTTACTCCTGTTTTTCCCCTGCATTCAACTTTTGGTATTAGAACTTGCAGATCCTTTGAGTTTTCAGAGTATCTGAGTAGTATAATTAGCATAGAATAGGTTTTTGATGTTCTTTCATCGAATAAACTACATTCAAGTTCTTTCGATCTAGTTAGCCTAATTTATATTCAGTATATAGGTTGAATAAATAAGAACAGAGGAGACAGCTTTGTTCCATTATTCTGCCTATCTGTTTCACTGTGTTGTACTGTGGCTTCCTGATCAATATATAGCTTTATATAAGGACAATGAAATGTTCCAGGATTTCCCATTTTTCTGAGGACATTCCAAAAGCTTGATGTAAATAATACAAACAGCTTTTTTATAATCAATGAAGCACTTATTAACTTGGTTTTTGTCCCTTTGGTTTTCTTAATTATCCAGCATATATCAGGAATCATGATTACTGTTTCTGGGTCTTTTCTAAAGCCAATTTGAAGATCTGGCACCTCTTTTTGATGACCCTAAACATTATTTTGTTAATATGTGACAGTATTGTAAAATAATCAACACACTCGAGCAAGTTTCCTTGCTATTGGTACTGCATTGTAGAATGACCACTGTGTCATTCTCCAAATTTGCTGACATAACTTGGTTAGAACCTCAGTGCTCTGTATAAAATTGTGCTTAGTGCTATATTAAGGAATTGTTGAACTTCTCTGTCCTGACAACTGGAGATTGTTAAAAAAAAGGTTTGGCTCTTAACTAAATCTAGCAACTTTTATTATGTTACTAGACAACCTTTAACCTGTTGGGTCATGCTTGCAAAGATACTTCCTTACTTTCAAAAATTACAAAACGTCTAATGTACTTCTCCACTACAACAGTTGGGATACAATCAGAGATGTATCTGCCTGGAAAACAGCACACAAGCATCAACTCAGGAAAGGTTTTATGATTTTTTTTGTATTATGTCATAAACTATCTGAAGATAATTTTATGTCATAATGTTTTATAAAATTTGCTGAATTTCAATTCCACAGGAGTCATGGGTCCCAGATTTTGGACACATTCTGAAAGTTAGTCCATGTTAAAATACCTCGGTTCAAAAAGTATTGCCTTAAGATGCACTGTTTCACCCAGTTAAAGGTTATAGGAGCAAGAGTTTTAGTAATATACAGATTTTACTTTGACTCTCCTCCCAGTTATTATATATTGTTATGGCTACTAAACTACAAAGAGTCATTCCCAGTTCCTACTCTCTGCCTATGTATATCCATAAGTATATTTCAGAATAATATTATGCATGTTAGGGATTTATTTGGTAATCTTATAAACTGCCACTGTTACACTAACTCATTTCTCATTCAGACATTTTGTTAAGAATCCCTCTGGTTAAAAGTTGAACATTAGGGAGTACTATACTAAACATTTCATTAAACAACTTATAAAAAAGTTTAGCTAAAAGACTGACCACGATTAAAGAAAGTTGTTGCTCATGATAAAAAGGGGCACAAAGCCATATGTAGCAACTCAATACTGTTAATTCTGCTTTGCTACACAAGCATTACAACAGTTTTATGCTAAGATTTATTCCAGATAATTTTTCACTTTTTAATATAACCTTAAGCCCGTCACACTGCACCAACGGATGCAAAGAAGATGTAAAACGGACAAAAAAGCTTGCCATTCGTTGGTTAACGCGATGTACTCACTGCCTCCGTTTTG
>BHFT01053965.1:0-14193 GCA_004320025.1 Laticauda laticaudata
CTAATGAACCAATCCACTACTGGCCTTTCTGGCCAATCAGAACAGACTATTTGGAACCTTCCAAGTTATACAGAACAGTTGGGGCTGGGGTGGGGGTGCAGGGAAGAGTTGTAGTTCTGAAATGTAAGCAGAAGTTGCATGTTCCACACATGCATTGGGCATGAGAAAGTATTGGAGTTACTAAAAGTTCTTGCACATAGACAAATAGGGCACAGTGAAAGAACGCAAATGGCTCTGATCACAGAGAGCACAGCTGCTGAACCAGTATCTGATTTTCTGAGTCTTACTGTTTCAAACTCTCAGTGCTATATCAATATTTTTTGCCTAATTAAGTCTTGGATTCCTGCTACCTCTTAATTCTATGCCTCAATTAATAGATGAAACTGGCTCCCCATTATTTTTGCTCTCCCTCATTGGTAGGAGAGTTCATCCTCTGAAGCAGATAGCTACCAATATTTCTAATGCTGTAGATTTAGATCAGGGGTGTCAAACTCAAGGCCCGTGGGCCAAATGGCCTGTGGGGTGCTAAGATTTGACCAGTGGGTCCAGTCTGGAAATAGCAAAGGACCGGCCCATGGTGCTTCTGCTAACAAAAATGGGCTATGACGATGGCTGTGGGTGGCCCCCGTGCCGCATTTTGCTCAACAGGATGCTGCAGGAGACTGTCCAGGCCGAAAATGGGCTACAGAGGGGCTACCCATGCACCCCATCCCCATTTTGGCCAGCAGGGAGCTGCAGGAGGGCACCCATCCCATCTCTTCCCCCTATGGCCGGCCTGTGGAGAACAACTGCAATGCTGATCTGGCCTTCCAAGGAATCCAGTTTGACATCCCTGATATATATTCTCAGTTTTTATATTGTTGGCCAATCATGATACTGTGAAGCTAATCCAGTATTATACTTTTTCACAAACAGGTAAGATGCAAAACAATGATGGTTCTTTTGGTTCTATTGCATCTATAGTTTTCTGGCTGCTTTCCCAATCTCTAAACACAATACATAGGAAGCTGGATGTTAGGGTGAGCATCAAATGAATAGAGTTTTAAAATGGCATTTGTTTACATTATAGTTTCAAGCACTATAAAACTTTTATCAGCCTAATAGCAAGTCATAATTTATACTAATTTGAGTGCCATATGGATGTTAGTGCACATGTGCTTTTCTACGTTATTCCTGCATGAGATGTCTGGATTGCTCTGGAACCAAGCCTGAGTTTTACATGATAAAAGATATATAATTGGGTGACCTAATATTTCAAGCTTGAAATTTGTAATGCTGTATCCGCTTTGGGTATTTACCATGGATTTGTGCATGGAAAATGAAACAAACTCATTGTTTTAAAATAAGGCATGCTGTGTATCTTAGTTTTTCCGAAAAAGAGCAGATAACAGATAATCAGAGTTGGAAGGGACCTTGTAGGTTATCTAGTCCAACCCCCCGCCCAAGCAGGAGACCCTACACCATTTCTGACAAAATGGCAGTCCAAATCTCTCCTTGAAAGTCTCAAGTGATGGCGCTTTCAACAACTTCGCGAGGGCAAGCTGTTTCCATTGGTTGATTGTTCCTCAAAGCACTGGTCAGAAAGTTTCTCCTTAATTTCTGTAAATCTCGCAGTTTCAGTTTCCAATCCATTATTCTTTTCTGGCCGACAGGTGCTTTAGAAAATAGGCTTGACCCACTTCCGTCCCGTGGCAGCCTCTCAAATATTGAAGACCACTATCATGTCTCCCTGATCCCTTCTCTTTACTAGACTAGACAAGCCCCAGTTCCTGTCAAGCTGTTTCTTTCGCCATATGTTTTAGCCTCCAGTTCTCCTAATCATCCCTGGTTTGCTCTTCTCTCAACTTTTTTAAGAGTCTCAACATCTTTTTTATAATGTGGTGAAAAAAACTGGATTCAGTAACTTTAGTGTGGTCTTACCCTAAGGCTTTAATAGGGTGGTAATTAGTACTCCCTTAATCTTATTGTATCCCTCTTTAATACAATTTAGGAATTACATAGCTTTTTTGGCAGCTGCTGCCACACTGCTGCCTCATATTTAGCTGGTTGTCCACAAGACTCCAAGATCCTCTCACAGTTACTGCTGTTGACCTGGTTTTCACCCAGTCTACATGTGTATTTTTTGGTTTTTCTTGCCTAAGTGTAGGACTTTATTTTTCTCTACCATTGAATTTCATTTTGTTAGAGTATGGCCCAGTGTTCTAGTCTGTTCAAGATCCATACTGGATCTTGCAGGCCTATCTTCTTGGTTTAGCGATTCCTGCCAGCTTAGTTATCATCTGCCAATTTGGGAAGTTCCCCTTCTATTTCCTCATCTAAAGTGTTAATGAAGATATTGAAGAGTACTGAGCCTAAGATGGAACCTGTGGCCACCCCACTGCTTACTTCCCTCCATGTAGACTTTCGACCCATTAAGGACTACTCATTGAGTATGGTTTTGCCCCAGCCAAGTTGCCATCTACTCTTGGTGCTAATCTATTACCACTTTTTTCTTTGCTTACTAAGAAGTAGGTTGTGGTCTACTTTGTTTAATGCTTTGCTGAAATCTAAATATATTATGCTCCATATTTTGCTGGTCTACAATTTGTCACTGTGTTGAAGAATGAAATAAGATTGGTTTGGCATGATCTGTTGTTAACAAACCCATGCTGACTGCTAGTTATTACTTTACTTGTTTCTAGATGTTGGCAAATTTGTTTTTTTTTTAATTATCTTTTCCAGGATCTTCCTGGGTATTGATGTTAGGCTGATTGGTCTATAGTTTCAAAGTACTTTAGAGAAATCTTTATGGCAAGAATCATTTATGCAGGAAAGAGTACTTTTATATCTCTACCACTGGTGATACACTGTGTATTGAGCCTGAAAAGAGTTAAGGGAAACATAAATAGTTTGGCATTGTGGTCTAGACTAATCAGTTTGCATCATTGGGAACACTTTAAAATGCATTCTTTGCATGCAAGTTTTGGAACATTTTGTTTCTTGTGGTGATTTAGGACGATCTACAAATAATCACAATAATTTTTTGGCAGTTGAGAAAATTCTCTCAAGACTCTATTGGGCACACCTCTAAAGTAGATCTCATCTTTTGAAGCTCTTCAATATTTTGATAAAGTTGAGCCTTTAGGAAAATGGGAATAATATAGTTAAGAAATAATATATAAGGGTGGAATATGGGATGAAGAAATATTTGTTTAATTTTATAGAGGCTAAAGAGTTGTTAAATTTATTTTACATATTGTGATGAAGGTGGAAAATAATGTATATATTTCTTTTATTTGCATTATATTTTTCTATGTTTTGTTCCTGCACTTTTTATTCTTCCTTTCTGTTTTTTCTCTTTGTCTAAATTTAGTTTGTATTAGTTTTTAACATTGGAATTAAATTTTTACTAAAAATTATACACACACACACACACACAAATATAGTTGCAGAACAAAATATTGGTGGTTAGAAAATGGAAAGCCAATACATCCAAGAAATATGTCGGACAAGTCAAACTAGTATGGATGAGATTGAGGCACTGGAAGGGTTTGTTGACTAGATTTGTTTGGCATTGGGGACATTTAGATGTAAATAAACCTCATATAAAAAATAAAAATTCCATTTGAACAGGCATGGAACCAAAATGGGCTGAGTCATTTCTCAAGGGACCAATTTAATGGATCACAGAGATAAAGTTACTGAATATCAAAACTCTTGGGGATAAATTTAAAATATTTCTGTGTAATTTTTATTTTGACTGTAACAGTTATGGGTTATTTATTTTCTGGCTTTGTTCATTTTCATGCCCATTTTCTTACTTTTACATCATGGTTCCTCCCATCAAAAGTGTGACTTTCAGCTATAAAAAAGGTTATTTAATCCAATTGTGCAAGCTCCCTCTGCTATTAAAAAGAGAATCCTAATCAATAAAAGAAGTGTGTGATCACCGAACTGTTGCTATACTGGCAGCATCCCACCCCTGATTAGAAGTGACATGATAACAATGTTCCAATATCTAAGGGGTTGCTGTAAAAAAGAGATGGCCAATCTATTCTCCAAAGCACCTAATGGCAAGACAGAAGCAATGGATGGAAACTAATCAAGGAGAGAATCAATCTAGAATTAAAGAGATATTTCCTGACAGCTAGAACAATTAATCAGTGGAATAGCTTGCCTACAGAAATTGCGAATGTTTCAACACTGGAAGTTTTAAGAAGCAATTGGTCAACCATTTGTCTGGAAGGGATAGGGTTTCCTGCTTGAGCTGGGGGTTGGACTAGAAGACCTCCAAGGTCCCTTCCAACTCTGTTATTCTGCTATTCCATTTCCTGAAGATTTCCTTTCAAGTTACACAATATGCAAGGGTGCGTATATTTTCAAAAAATTCACACTTCGTGGACTTTATCTGGCTGCACAAGTTTTCAATTCCAACACATAATGTGATTCTGTTTTTTTCTAGCAGCTATTAAATCTGTTAAAAGCAAAGGTGTTGCATGAGACTGAATTGGGCTGCAAACATCTGGTTTAAACAGCTGCCAGAGCTTTGGATTCTGGAAGCATGCCTATTTGCCTCCTTCAAATGTTGCTGTCATGGTTTAACAAGGTAAAGTTGCTGACAAATTGAGCCTGACTCCTGGTGGTGATTGTTTTGATTTATGAATTTATATAGTTTTATTGGCAGCAACACAGAAGTAGCTTGTCATTTGTTCTCTCTTCATAGTTTAGCTCAGTGTATCTCAACCTTGGCAATTTTATGTTGTGTAGACTTCAACGGCCAGAGTTTCTCAGCCAGCATGCTGGCTGGGGGATTCTGGGAGTTGAAGATCACACACCATAAAGTTGCCAAGGTTGAGAAACACTCATTTAGTCTATAACCCAAGAATTTCTGAGATAACTTCCACCCAAGTACTTATTAGGTTCAATCATACATAGTTTCAAAGCCCAGACAAAGTTGGCTCTGTGCCAAGTGTCTGCTGAACTCAATTCCATGGCAACTTGTGCTATCTTTGTTGCTATGTTGTCCATTTCCTTTTCTGTGAAAGAGGCAAATAACTTTCTTCCTGTCCCAAAAAGGCAAGAGAAATGGTACAAATCATAGCGAGACCATACCAACCAAGACCTGGAAATCATAATCATTCTGGCATTCCTGATGGTAGTGAATTGCTGGGGAAAGAGGCTATAGGAAGTGCCAAAGTAGGCATTTTTCAAGTATTTGCAACCTTTTGCAATTTGCTTGAATCATGCCCTTGTCAAAAAGCCAAAAACCCTCATATTTTTGTATTGTCTACAATATTGTCAAATTTGTTAGTTCCAGCAAATATTAACTCTGCCAGAATTTGAATTTTAGGAAGAGAGCCAGCAGACTTCTTTTAAACTTACTTTTTAAATATATTTTTGCCTTTGTGTTTCATAATTTGTGTTCAACAATTTGTTACCAACAGTTGTTGTCTTCATGTTTTTATGACACAGAAATTGATTTCTTGTTTCTGAATTAGTCCCCATCAATTTTCGGAATGATATTACAACCTTTCTCCCCAAAAACAAATAACTATGTAGACACAGCTATTAGTGTTGACCTTCAATCATAAGAATTATTTCATTTTATTTCCCTGTTCCAGTAGGAATATAAAGATGGGAACTGCAAACAAACAAACAACACCCCCTCCCGAGATAAATTAAGATCTTATAAAAAGATTGTACATAGTCTGAGGAAGAAAAAGCCCTGTAGATATTATTATTTTGAATTAATCCTAATTTATTAATTTATTATGCCATTTA
Organism: Laticauda laticaudata; assembly: GCA_004320025.1. Lineage (NCBI taxonomy): Eukaryota > Metazoa > Chordata > Lepidosauria > Squamata > Elapidae > Laticauda > Laticauda laticaudata. The sequence goes on from BHFT01053965.1 coordinate 5,761, forward strand.
AAAACATAAATGTGTATGCAGGAAATTCTCGACCTACAACAGTTCATTTCATGACTGTACGAAGTTACAACAGCATTGGAAAAAAATGATTGCTTTTCACAGTTACAACCTTTGTAGCATCCCCATAATCATATTAGCAAAATTTGGATACTTAGCAACTGACTCATATTTATGATGGTTGCTAAATATCCTGGGGTCATGAGATCACCTTTTGCCACCTTCCAACAAGCAAAGTCAAGAGGGAAGCCAGATTCAGTTAACAATCATGTTACTAACTTAACAACAGTTGTGATTCATTTAACAGCTGTGGCAAGAAAGGTGAGGCAAAACTTATTTAACAAATGTTTCACTTAGCAACAGAAATTTTGGGCTCAATTGTGGTAAGTCAAGGACTACCTGTATTTATACATATGCACATTTATGAATCTTACATATGTTTGCTTTTAAAGTAGTCAATGCCCTGTTGGGTGCTTTTTTTTTTTTTTTTTTTTTTTGCTTCCGGGTATATATACATTTCTGTAATCTTAACATAGTACTTGATATATATGAAGCAATCCTTTTTCCTTCTTTGTTTTTTTTTTAAATGAGATTTTTATTTTATTTTCTGGGCCAGGAATTTAGGTTTGGCTCTTTTATTATTTAGGGTCATTCCAGGACTAAGACTGTATTCAGTTCCATGTGGCATGAAGACAACAGCACACAGAAAATTGGGTCATTAAGAAAAAGTAGATTGAACCAAAATAAAAACTAGACAAATGGTTTTGAAATAACTGAATTAGTCCAATAAATATTTTGGCCTTATTCTAGGTAGACAGTGTTAAAAAAAGAAGAAGAAAGTTACAAAGACAGGAAAGCATCTTTTTTGTTGTACTTTGCTTGAAATGGAAGAGAAATAGTTTCAAACCATGTGTTTAAACACACACACGTATGCACACACATTTTAGTCACCACTTCTCCAAAACGTGAATCTGGTTACATTGACACAGCATTCTTGGCATACTTACTGAGTTAATTTCTGGAGTTGCAAAATATGTAGAAAAACAAACGAACAAGATTGATAAACTCACTGTCATGGAAGGACTAACCAAGTTTAAAATGAACCCAGAGTAGCATATTTTAGGACAACCACTCAATCTTAAACTGAGTTGCTAAAGTTAATTTTATGAACTTATATGTACCAGTATCTTGGATTCCTGTACATGTGTTCTAAAAAGTAAATTCTGTGAGCTTAATGTGATTTATACACAGGTTGGTCAAATAAGAGTGCAAGTGAGGTGTGCTTTCCATTGCCTTTCATTTTTCCCCCCTCTCACATTCCTGCTTCTGACTCTGACTCAGACTCTGCTGGGAATTGTCTCTATTTGCCTCTGTATTTTGTTCCTTCTTGAAGTGTCAAAAACTTCTCATTACCGTTGCCATAGCAGAGATGATATGCAGAAAGAGCAATCTAACAATGTAAATCCCTTCATTAAAAAACTAAATTAAAAATGGTCTTGTCCTAAGCTACAGTATTAGGACTGTAATTAGCAGAACTACTGCTTTGGAAGAAACCAGTGAAGAACATAAAAAAGTAGTCTGCAGTGAGGCACTAGAATAAAGAATAAACCTGTTTTTAGATTGCTTTGTTATTCTTCCAACCCTTGTTTTCTGTTTCCCACTCTGTTGTTCTTACTGGGCATGCTCAGTGATGAATCTACCTGGATGGGGCTGATTAGTGTTGGAGTCTGACAACTGAAAGGATACAGGCTGCTGTTTCTTGGTTTAGTCCAATGGCATACTCAACTTATAAAGATGAAGGGACATATCATAAAGGAGTGGTATCCTTAGAGAATGCACACGCTCACTCTTTATTCGTTCTGCAAGTATTTTGGCTGCTGAATTGAGATTATGGATATTGTAGGTGTTCTGTATAAAATAGTCCACTCCAAATCCTTGATTGTGATTGGCTAGAAAAGCCAGCATAGGGATTGGTTCACTAGGAACCAATCCAAAAAGAGCTGCCAAAAGGCGGCAAAACCAAGTAACTGTCATTGGCTACAAGCTGGCAGGCAAGCCGTATATAAAGGCTGCTGTGGCAAGAGCCAAACTGTTCCGTTTTCACTTAACTGTTGAAATAAAGGCTTTACTGTTGGAACCCGGTCTACCTCGCGTTTTTCGGGACGAAACATTTACCCTCACAGTTTGGGACTTAAAACAATAGCTCCTGTTGCCCTCTTACAAAAAATGAACAAAACAACAACAATAGCAACAATCCAGGTGCATGTATACATTATAGTCTAGCTAAATTTATAATGATATAATCTATCTGCAATATATGGGAAATGTATACATCAAGTATAATCCAGCAGCCTTGTAATTATCTAAATTGGACTAAGTTGAACATCTTTCTGTGTATCATCCACCTACCAACTGGCAGTGAAGCTATAAAGCTGATTTCAGAAGACATGTGATAGCGAGAACTCAGTTGTCACAACTCATAACAGCAGTGACAAAAATAACATCTCATGTGAATTAAATATTCACATTATTGCAATGGAAAATTAAATTGATAAGTAAAGTGACTAAATTCCATCTAGAACATTGTTTTAGCAATGGGAAGATGCAAGAAATCTATACATTGGTTTGCAAATGAGTGATTTCCAAATAGGACAACAATGAGGTATTGGCAAAGAAATTAATTTTATTGTGAAAAGCAAAGTCTTTCCCTTGCTGTTTGATTGTGATTTTTGTGTGTGTGGAAGGTTTTAGCTGTGACTGTTGAGGACTCCAGGGTTCATCTCTGAAGAAACAATTTGAAGGAACTATATGTTGCATATTCAATTCTTCAGTATTAGCATGGCATGGTGCCAATCTCTGTATCTCTCCAAGAGGCCCAAGTGTTGCTGCCACTTAAATGGAAAAAGATTGTGCTATGTGAAAGATTTGAGGTTCCTAAAGGGAAAGCTATTTTATTAGAAAGACTGGGAATTAGAAAATGCCCAAATGGGATAATCTTTCTTGCAAGGTGGGGGTAGTCAACAGCATTTTACATTGTTTGTGATAACAAGCCATTTTCTTTGTACTCATAGTTTATTGATAATATGAAAAAGCTCTCTATTGTTTTCTCAGAAACATGGACTTGCAAATACTTTTAAGGATTATAGATATTTGTGAAAAACCCAGCATGGTCTTCCTGTGAGGTGGGAACCCAGTGGAGAATTAGATTCAATTCCTTGCTAAGCCACAAAGCTCAAAAGATTAATATGATTCACTTGTTATCTCAAAATTTCACCTACTTTAAAGGGATAAAAATGGTCAGGACCAATTATTTATGTCATTCAAAGTTCTTTCCAAGGTACAAATTGTATAAAAATAATAATCAACAAGCAAACTAGCATTATATGAAAACTGTAATAGGAACCTGGCTTATATTACACATAGTTTTTTAACTTCCTTGCACCTTTATCTTAGACCCAGGGTATCTTTTAAAGTTTCATTGGGAATAGTCCATGCATGGTAGATTATGACTCTTGATACCTATTAATTAGTTAATAGGAATGAGAAAAGGAGTGGAATTGCATTTTAATGAAATATTTCAATGAGGTACAGTGCTGAAACAGATTGACCCATCTCAATTGGAAAAGCAACCTCAATAGACAAGGTAACAACAGCAGCATGTCACATCAAGAGTCAAGATGGTTCAGATGAATACAGGCTCACATTGAATGCTAACACTATGAGAATCTGAACTACTAACAATTAAAGTAAATTTGTGGTACATAAGGGTCAATTGAATTCAAGGTGAATTGGACTTAGATCTCTTGTGAGCATGAAATGACTCAAGACCAATGACATACTTGACCTCTCCCTTGGGCTCAGCCTGGTCATCTACATATTATATGTATCCTACTTGAGTTGATCACAATGAGGCAGAACAAATGCCCATTTTCAGTTTAAGGAAAGAGATGTGTAACTTTTCTATGTTTTGGAAAAGTAATTTTAATTCTGAAAAAATGCCTCAATATATTTCTTTTTTCTCTGTATCATAATTTTTATCATATTTTGTAGTGTTAAACAATTATTATTTTCCCCCAAGAAACAGGGATAATAGGTCTTGCAGTGAGATAGACAGCAAGCAAATGTAATACATAAGTATGTAAGCAAGCAAGCAAGAAAGTAAGTAAGTAAAAAATAAACAAATAAAGTAGATTTAAAAATTTGTTTGACATTTGATTAATAGGGGATACATAATCAATAGAAAGATAACACTGCTTAATCTAAGGAACTCAGCCTTAGGCAATGAATCATATATATCACAATAGCTTGAACTTCATAAGTTTGAATGTTATAGGTTAACACAATCTCATCCAGACACAGTCACTCTGGTGTGATTCCAGACTACTCTGCCCATCAAGTAATTTGAAAAGAACTCATATTTGATGGTATTACAAATCACAGGGATTCAATAGAATCAAATAGAATGTTCTATTCTTGGGAAGATCTTGATGTAGATGGTGACAAAGGCTGTTTCCAATTCAAATTCAGGCCTGAATTCAGTCTGATATATATTTGTGCCATAGTGGTGCAGTGGTTAGACTACAGTATTGCAGCTGACTTTGCTCACAGTTAGAAGTTCAATCCTTACTGGGTCAAGCTTTCTCAGCTTTCCATCTTTCCAAGGTCAGTAAAATGATTACTGGGGGAAATATGCTGATTCTGTAAACCACCTAGAAGGGGTTGTATAGCATAATATAGTGGTGTATATATGTCATGCCCCTGGTGGAGACTGACTCGGAGGAAGATGAGAAACAGCCAACAGGGAGTGGGAGTATGGCTCCAGAGGTGGTGGAAGAGGCTGGGGAAGGGCAGAGGCTGGCTGAGCAGTCAGAGGAGGATCCAGGTCCATCCCCTATCCATCCTAGGTCACGCAAGGAGGAGAGGATCAGGGAAAAATGAGAACATGATCCTCCTCATGGATTGCAGCTGGGAGCTATGTATAAAAGTTTGTAACTGTGCAGTTAGAATTTCTGGAGCCAAAGTTTACTTTGAAGAGGTTTATCTTTGCTGGCGTTCTTCCCATGGACTCTCCTCAGTTATTTTCCTGGAGTTTATGATTATCTTGGCTTGCTTCGGAACTCTCGTCAATGTGGTTTGTTTTGGTTTTCTTTTTGCCTCATTATTTACTTTTGTGACTTTAAACTGTGCCTAATGAAGTTAAGTTGAAGGCCTTACCAGACTTTAAGGTATGTTTTGGGTTTTGGGTTATTTTGAGAGACTACGGGTCATCACAATATAGTGCTATTGATATTGCTAAGTGCTATAGCAATTCTTATCAATCTCCTTCTCTTTAAAACAGCATTATCCAGCAGAGCCAGAATCATCAGGTAGAGTGAAGATGTAAAGGCCTTACGACAGCTATTCCTAAAATGATTCATTCATCATTTACTTCTCGCCAGGACTCCAAGCACTAAAATTGGTCATTTTAATGACACAAGAAGAAAGTTTTTCATCTCCTCTATCATACTTGGTTAGAAGTTTTCCAATCCAGCTGAATAAGAAGATTTCAAATTTCTAATCTGTCCTTTGTAATTATTATAGCATACTGTCTTGGTTTAAAAAGATAGGAAAGGCTTTATCCAGAATTTGTATATCAAAATTGTAGGAAACAAAGCCTTGGTTGTTATTTTTCTGTCCCAAATTATTTTTCTATACCCAAAAATTCTGGGCAGCTATACAGCGGAAAACTGGGGTCAGATTTTCTAGGTTTGTGTGTATGTATGTGTGTGTTTTACTTGTTGATTGTAGTGGTTCATTCTAAACATTCAGAAAACCAAAAAGAGGACTGTTTATAACAATTATGTCAATCACAGGTCAGTTGTCAATTCTGGAGGTTAACTAAGTTTTCAGCAGAATAATAGGCAAAGAAATAATTTAAATCTGTCTTGGTTTCTGGGTGTCATATAGATCTTGTTCACTTTCATCAAAATAGGCAAGGTCTGCACTAGTTCTAATTGTATAAAATGTGTTTTGCCCATGTACTTTTAAAGCAAATAATTTCCCTTACAGCCAAGCAATTTTCTTGTCTCTATAAATTGCTAAACAAGTGATACCTCTAATATTTAATAAAGTGTTACAGTAGATGTGGAATGAATTTCTGTCTATCTGAGTGTGTGTGCATGTGCATGTGCATGTGTATGTGTGTGTGTGTGTGTGCATGTGCGTGTGTATGTGTGTGTGTGCGTGTGTGTGTGTGTGTGTGTGAGAGAGAGAGAGACAGAGACAGAGAACATTCTTACTGCCATAATTTCAATATCTGAACAATAACAATTATGAGGGGAGTATAGTTAGCATAATCATTTTAATCTTCAATCTTGTGGACCAAAAATTCATCTTCAGCCAAAATTTTTATGGAAACTAGGAATTAACATTTATGAACAAATTTTTATTAGAAGTCTCTCATGCTCATCCTTGGCTAATAATTTGCAAACCCAAGTAGACAATAATAAATGTTTGCTGACTTAAAAGAAGCTTCTCAGGAAATAAGCTCATTTGGAAAAGAAAGCTCAATTAAGATTAAAACAAGGTTTTGATAATACCAGTTTCAATTTATCTTTGGATTCTAAGATGCTTGTGAAACATTGTACATTGAATTTAATTCCTAACCAATCAACAGATGGCAAGCAGATGGCCACAAGATCCAGAGATGTGTATAAACCCAACTTAATTGAAATGAAATTCATAATTTATTGCAATGAATTCATTTAGTGTAGATCAAAGACCACCCTCAAGTCAATTAATGAGAAAAAATGGGTTTAAATAAGCAAGGCTCTGATTCTATATTCATAAATAGTTTTTTAAGGAAAAAGTAACAAGTGTATTGTTTTCTTTTGAAAAATATGTATCATACCTCTCTCTCCTCTCTCTTTCTCTCTCTCATCCGTCTGTCATCCATCTATCTATCTATCTATCTATCTATCTATCTATCTATCTATCTATCTATCTATCTATCTATCTATCNCCGTCTGTCATCCATCTATCTATCTATCTATCTATCTATCTATCTATCTATCTATCTATCTATCTATCTATCTATCTATCTATGAATTTATCAACATAGACAAATCCAATTAATGAATGACTAACAATGGGAATGTACACACTCTTCTCCTTTTCTTCATCTGCACCCCTACCCCACGAAAATAAGCAAAATAGATATACAGTCATACATTAATTTACAATAAAGAGACAGAAAGCAAATATTGATATATTGTTCCATTCAGAAAAATGAGGGGGAATTACAATTATTTGTAACCTATGAAATTTCTATGAACAACACATACTAAGGAAATAATAATTTCAGAGAAGACATGTTTTTAATTTACTATGCATTTTCTCTTGACCCAAGAAACAATTGTGACTATTCTGAGTCAGGCATATTACCAATGAAGGATTTTGTTCAGGAATTCCAGATAGTCATTTTTAAGAAGAAGAGAGGGAAAGAGAGGGAGGAGGGAGGGAGAGGGGAGGACAAGTGGGAGAGGGAGAGAGACAGAGACAAAAGTGGCTTGTCATTGCTTTATCCCTGGGGCTGAGAAAAAGATTGGGCCAAAGTTATTCAATTGAATAATGCCTAAGGCGTGACAAGAACTCAGGTTTCCCAGTTTATAGCTTGGTGCCTTAATCAGTATAATATAATCTTATATTGTGTTTTGTAAAACAAGCGGCAACCAGTGGAGGTCCTTTAGCCCAGGAATGATATAATCTCTATACTTTGTCATGGGGAAGTAGCTTTGCCAAGATGGGATATAAACCAAGCAGTTCAAAAATAGGCAAGGTCTGCACTAGTTCTAATTGTATAAAATGTGTTTTTCTCCATAGCTACCACTTGTAAAACTAGTGAAAGCTAAGGATGAAGGAACACTCCCAGTCCTTTGCAAAGTGTGACTCCCTCTTAAGTAACCAGTCTCTTAAGCATCCAGTTTCCGACTGACAAACAGCATCTTGATCTTGTGTGAATTTAATGTTGTCCTCTTTTCTCTCATCCAGCAATATTGCTGCTGTGTTTCAGCAACAAGATTGGAGACCGCTTCAAAAACTGAAAGGAGATGAGGTTGAGAGTTTTCTTTTTCTTTTTTAATGGATCTTCTGGGTCACTAGAAGCCTAAAGTCACAAATATTAAGGCACAGATTTGCAAATAACAATGCAAATATCTTGAGGATAGTGTCTCATAGATAACATATGATAAACTAAGATTTGCTAGGATACATTTTTATTTCAACATTAAAAAAAAATGAAAGAACTAAGACAGACAAAACTAATGTAATTACCTGGTGCTGGAAGAGAGCCAATCCAAGGCTCTCCAAGAAAGAAAAGAAAGTGTTCTTTCCTCCACTCCTCAAATCAAATTATTCTTGCTGATTATACAGCAGAAAAGGTTGGGGGGGGGGGGGAAA
>BHFT01053965.1:14200-25421 GCA_004320025.1 Laticauda laticaudata
GGGGGGGGGGGGGAGAAATAGGAATAACATAATGTTCAGTTCTTATTTCTTTGACATAGCACAAAGAATGCTACGTGGCAGAATGCAACAAAAGTGAATTTTTCTTTGCCCTTTTTTCATTGCAGAAGTTTTTAGAAACATCTATAACATTGTAGAACATAGAATAATTGAGTTGGAAAGGACCTTGGGGGGCTTCTCATCCAACCGCTTGCTCAACCAGGAGACCCTATACCATTTCAGATAAATTGTTCTCCAGTCTTTTTTTAAAATCCTCCAGTGATGGAGCACCACAGTTTCTGAAGGCAAGCTATTCCATTGGTTGATTGCTCTCACTGTTCAGAATTTTCTCCATAGTACTGGGTTGCTTCTCTCCTTGGTTAGTTTCCATACATTGTTTCTTATCTTGCCTTTTGGTGCTTTGGAAAATAGTTTGATCCCTTCTTTGTCGGAGCCCCTCCAATATTGGAATACTGCTATCATGTCTCCCTTAGTCCTTCTTTTCATTAGACTAGACAAACCCAGTTCCTGTAATCATTCTTCATATGCTTTAGCCTCTAACCCCCTAATCATTATTATTGCTCTTCCCTGCACTCTTTTCAGAATCTTAACATCTTTTTAAATATTGTGGTGACCAGAACTTGAGACAGTATTCCAAGTGTAGTCTTACTAAGGTTTTGTAAAATGGCACCAAAACTTCACATGATCTTTCCACTGAAGGAGAATTCTTCTCTCATTTTGATTCTGATCACAAAGAATCTATGATTCTGATCAGGTATACCAAACTGTCTAATTTTAATGATGAGCTGTGTAGATATTACGATTTAACAGGATGAACTTTGTTGCTGAGGAAATAACTAAGCCACCTTCAGAAGTGAGAAGTCAAATCACTAAGAGATGGATGTAGTTGTAAGGGATGATTTTACAAGAATATTAATTTATGACCCTTATTTTAAGTGAAAACCACTACTTGCTTCCACTGATAGCATCGAGAATTTAGCCCAGAATGGTGAGAGATTATTCAAAACAGGTTTAGGAGACTGCAGAGGCTATTAGAGGAAGATGTGGAGGAAACTAAAGTCTTTGTCATACAAGCAAGGTTTAATCTGCCATCACTGAGTTTCTTTCTGAAAATTTACTGGACATTTACATATCTCTAATTCATAAATTCATGTGCAACAGATATTGATAGAATACAGCAGATGTTAGTGCATATAATAGGCCTGCACAGTTAGAAAATATTGTTGAACAATGTAATCATTCTGTAATGATGATTACAGAAGAGAAAATAACAGGATATGGAGTACCTTGAAACCTGCTGGACTTATTGTCAGATAGGTAATATAAAATGGCAGTCAGAAAGAATGAAAGGGTGATTGCAAGCCTGTCAATATAGTTTAAGGCCCTGTCACACTGGCCGACGGATGCAAAACGTTTGTAAAAAGGACACAGCGGACAAGCAAAATGTTCATGCCGTTGTTATCTGCTCTCAAAAGTGCCCCGAATTTGCCTAACCAGAGCGGACAACACAGAAAGGAACGGACGGGGGGACGACGTAGGGCGGATGGAAAGTGGATCTCCACGGAAGCCGAGCTGATGGAAATGGATGGCACATCCGCAAGGCTTCCGGGGAAGCACAGCAAAGCGGACGCGAACAGAAAGAGCAGATTCAGAGCGATGTCGAGTGGATGAGCGGATGCAAAACGGAAGCCTAGCGGATGCCTAGAGTTCACTGCTCATGCGGGGAGGATGCATTATGTCAGCTGCGGATATAAAGGGAAGCAGCTCGCAAGCAGGTCACCATTCAGAGGAAAGACCTGCTTCCAGACACACTGTGCCGGCCAGCCAGCCAGCCAGCCAGCAAGCCCAACAACCATGGGAAGAAACGGAAGCCTCTGCCATCTGCTGCCAGCCTGGCAAGAGGGACAGGGCCACCCTCCACCCCTGCCCTGACTCTGCTCTGACTCTGCCTCTGGCCCTGACTCTGCTCTGCTGGGGCTTCTGCTCCCAGGCTCGCTCTTCTGGTGCTGGGCTTCTGCTGATGCTGCTTCTGAGGTGGTGCTTCTGCTGATGTTGCTTCTTGTGGTGGTGATTCTGCTGGTGCTTACTCTGTTGATGCTGCTTCTGGTGGTGGTGCTCTCTGTGCTTACTCTGCTCGCACTGCTCCTGTGGTGGTGCTTCTGCTGGTGTTTACTCTGCTGGCACTGCTCCTGGTGCTGGTGCTTCTGCTGTGTGCTTACTCTGCTGGCACTGCTCCTGGTGCTGGTGCTTCTGCTGGTGCTTACTCTGCTGCCACTGCTACTGTCCTACTGGTCCTGCTGGTGCCTACTCTGCTGGTGCTGCTCCTCTTGCTGCTGGTGCTGCTGGTGCTGCTGGTGCTGCTGGTCCTGCTGGTCCTGCTGGTGCTCCTGGTCCTGCTCCTAGTCCTGCTGGTGCTGCTGGTGCTGCTGGTCCTGCTTTTGCTGCTTCTGTTGTTGCTGCTGCTGCTGGTGGTGGTGGTGTGGAGGAGCAGCCCCTACAACCTCGAAGCCCTTCTGATGAGGCCCATATAACCCTGCCAAAGGAGAAAGAGGCAGATGTGTGAACGGGAGAGGAGGCAATACACAATCGAAGAGGAACATGAGGAGGAGGTGCTGGAGTGGCTGAGGAGAATGAATATCTTTGGCGGAAGGGACACAGGCTCTATCGAGACACCAAGAGGAAGCAGGCTGCTTGGAGAGAGAAGGCGGAGAGCCTGGGCTACACTTCGGAGGTGCTCCTCGTCTGGTGGAAGCACATGCACACCTGGTACGGGAAGCTGCACCTCAAGAAATCTGGCCAGGCCGCGGTCAAGCTGACGGACCGGGAGACCTACGTGATGGCCAAGTGCAGCTTCTTGGTGGGTGAGATCCACCACCGAGGATCAGCCCCTCTCACAACCCTCTCTCTTCAGGCAGCCTGCTGAAGAGTCCTCTTCTGGCAAAGAGTCAGCTCCTATGTCCAGGCAGGTATCTGTGGAGCGTGCCACGACGGAGACCCCCGCCAGACAGCTGTACTACCCCTGGTGGAGCGCATGGAGGACCCCTGATGCAGTGGGAAAAAGGAGACGGTACTTCCACACAGCCCAACCCACATCCACCCCCAGCTCCACCTCCACAGAAAGGCAAACCGAGGGCAGAGCCACACTGTCCTGCTGGAGATAAGAGACACCATCAGGAGCAGCGTAGATCTCCTCTCTCAGCTGCTACACACCGATGCCCCATCCTCCAACCGCAAGCCCTTCTCACCTACGTCAAACAGACCCTCATGAACATGCTGAAACACAGTATCAGGTGGTGAAGGACAGGATCACCGATCTTCTTCACAACCTCCAGACCAAGATGAACCTGCTCCCACCCAGTCCAGGCCTGCCTCCACCCCAAGTGATGTCACTGCCCTTCCAAGGCTTTCCACGGCCCTCCCTACAAAGGCTATGGCTACCAGAAGGTACAGCAGCACAGGCAGCCTTCCCAGTCCAGCACAGGTACATTGGACACCACCGGTGCCACTGATGCCACCGATGCCAGCCACGCCACCGATGCCAGCCACGCCACCCGATGCCACCCATGCCACCCATGCCACTGATGCACTGACGCCAGTCCTCACCCAGCTGCAGACCAGACAGCCACTACACCGCTCCTTCCTCCACCCCACAGCCAAGCCAGCCTTAGTACATCTGTCATCGGTATTGGGGCTGACACCCCAGTCATGGAGGAAGGGCTCTAAAACATCACGGGCTGAGCCAGCTGTCTGAGACTTCCTCAACACACTGTCCCCTGTTGTCCTCTCAGGCCCAGGCACCCCAGTGGCGCCTCAGACCAGCACTCCAGCACAGCCACCCCACAGCACCTGGACCATTCACCCCTGAGACTGGGCATGCCCCAGAGTGACCAAGAAGAGTGCCAGAGACGGGGGGCTACCTGTTGACTTTATTTTTGCTTTGGACACTTGACTTGGGTCATTTTTCTATTACAGCTTGTTATTAATAAAGATTATTTTTTGCTTCCCACACTTGCTTCATTTATTTTTGTCAATAAAGTCTTGGTGGAAAACTTTTACAAATGGTTTAAGCCTTTGAATGCTTGTGGGATGGGTAAGGATAGCAGTGGGATGGGCAGGGATACCTGTGGGATGGGTAATAGCTGTGGGATGGGCAGGGATTCTTTGGATGGGTAATAGCTGTGGGATAGATAAACCTCCAGTGCAAGCATAGTGGAACTGTATGGTCCACCTCCCAGGTGCCAAACCTATGGCCCTTTATTATCAATAACAATGTATTCATTCATCCACACATGTCAACATAAACACAACTCTTTATTAAACGCCTGTTCATTGTAGGCCCACCCAACATACATGCCCAATCTCATCATGTGTATGAGACAGGCTGAAGGAAGCATCCATTAAGCATCTATCATCTGTCTTGCCATGCCACTGCTCCAGCTGGGAGTTGCACCAGTGTCTCAGGAGGGTGCGCTGCTTCTTCCCTTCACGTGAAGCTCTGTTGGGCCTGGCACATCCACAGTGTCTATCAGGTTTCACCTTGCCTCTATTCCCCAGGCTCCATGTCCCCATTGCCTTGTTGGAGGTCCACGAGCCTGTTCTGCAACACTGGGTAGCAGGTGCGCATGAGATTGTGCGATGCAGCAAACTTCCATGATCCTCCTCACGGTCTCTGGGCAATGCTGCATGGTTGTGAGAAGTACCTGGAACCTCTTGGCCAGGATGCCAAAGGCGTTCTCCACACCCCGACTTGCCTGGCAGCCTATAGTTGAAGATCCTCTCTTCAGGGGTGAGGAGTCTGAAAGTGTAGGGCTTCATGAGGTAGGTTCTGAGGGAGAAGGCGTCATCCCCATGATGAAGTAGGGCACATCTTTCGTGTCGTTTGGCAGGGGTCTGGATCTGGGAAGCCCATGATGAGGTTGCATTCAGCCCTCCTTGAGGTCACTGGCGTTTTACACCTGAAGCTGACCCGTTGCCTGAAGCATCGATGTACATGAACTTGTAGTCAGCATCGACCATGCGAAAAGGATGATGCTGAAGAAGCCCTTGTATTGAAATAAGTGGACCCTGATTTGGCTGGAGCTTTGCAGGCCACGTACTTCCCATCTATGGCTCCAACGGTGTGGGGGAAGTTCCACTTCTGATACCACTGCTCTGCAACTTTCTTCCAGCCTTCTTCAGTGGAGGGGCACTGGAGGAGCTCCTCCAGGTATTCTTCGATGATGGCCTGCACCACTTCTCTGACCACAATGCTGATGGTGTTGTGTGGCACCCTCCAGCCGTACTGCATGCTCCTGTAGATGGTCCCTGAGGCCAGGTGGCGCAGAGTCAGTGCCACTTGAGCCCAGGGTCCAGGCTGGGCCGGAAGTTGGTGTTTGCCTTGGTCAACCTGGGTCTCAGCCGCTCCACAACTTCGTCAAACATGGCTGGAGGCATCCTCATGAAGTTCTGGAATGCACGAGGGTCTTCGTTCCTCAGCTCCACCATCTGCTTGTTGTACAGTCTGTACTCTGCTCTTCTCCTGATCCATCTTCGGACCCAGACACTTCTTGGCCGCCTCCTTTTCTTCCCATAGAACAGTTGAAACAGTAGCACTGTTGCAGAACAATGGTGGCTACCAAAAGGACTGTGTTACGATCCATGGTGGACATCAATGGATGCTGTGGAAGAGCAAGAGCCAGATGAAGGCTGCAGAGGTCTGCACAGCATGGCTGCTGGACTGAAAGTGAGATCCAGGTGAGTTCCTCCCCCTTTTTATAGGCAATATAGGTTTCCACTAGGTGCCTTTTGCTTCCTCTAGGCATCCTCTAGACATCCTTAATATTCGAGATAGGTCCCCTCTGTGAACTTTTTTCCATTTTAAATGCTTTCTTTGCGAGCTGCATCCTCTTCATCCTTCTCCGTCCGTGCTACTGATGGTGCGCATCCGTTTTGCGTCGTTTCGCTTCCTCCCTGTGTCCGTTTTCCGCTGGAGCGTATTTGAGTTGCGCGGATGCGCAGCGGATGCCTAGCGATATAGCGGATGCGTAACGGCTGAGACGGATGTAGAACGGATGTTCCCCGTATGCGTTGCGGAATGCAAACAGATGCGTTGGATACATTTTCCGCTCAAAAAGTTTTGAGCAGCTCAAAACTTTTTGAGCAGATGGAACCTCAGTCTACGGATGCTGGATGGATAAAGAGGATGAAAAATGGAGGCAGTGAGTACAGAATGGATGATTCCCGTTAACCAACGGATGGCAAGTGTTTCTCTCCATTTTACATCCTCTTGGTTGGTGCAGTGTGATATGGGCTTTAGATATTAATATGGAAAATGGGGCAAGGACTCTCCTTAGATTAGAGGAAAAAATATGACCTTTTGAATAAACATTAGTGCACAAGATTAGCATTTGCTTAGAAGAAATACAGATGACCCAAATTGTTGGGGGCAATATGCTGACTCTGTAAACTGCTTAGAGAGGGCTGTAAAAGCACTGTGAAGTGGTATATAAGTTGAAGTGCTATTGCTGTTGTTATAATTCTTTGGAAGTGAACGGAAGAATGAATCAATAGAAGAACCAGATGAATTTCTACAATATTTTCCAAGGGCATGAGAAAGGATGTTTAGATAAGCCTCTCCCTACATCCTCTATACTCCAACCATGCTTTTCTGCACTTTATACCTTCATATATATATATTTTTAGAAAAAAAAATACCAGTTAACTGTTTCTAAATCAGGTTTAGCACTGTTACATATTTAAAATGGCAGAAAATTGCATAACTGATTTTCAATCCTCAGAGTCAAAGAGAACTTCTAAAGACACTGCAACAATTCTGGTTTTAATTTTTAATTCAGATCTTTGACTGTAATAAAAGATTGATTGAACATTATATGTAGGAGAAGGAGTGACAGAGTTTTGGAGCAGAGTCAAAAGAGGAATCAGTCTAGAATCTACACATAGTACAAAGAAAGTCCAATCCCTCTTGCATCCCATTGACTTGCATCTAATGCCAAGGTTCTACTAAGCATTAGTTTAATTGAAACTTCATGTGTAGTCCTGATCTTTCATATTCATGAAGATATATGGTGTCCTGGGGGTCCTCTGTCTTGGGGACTCAAGTTTCCCATCCATTCTCCAGTGCAACAGATACCAAATGAGTCAGATGGGCTTGAATTGGGCTACCAGATCTGAGCTTCAAATATCAGCATTACCACTAGACAAAAGAGACATAGAGAACTCTTTTTTGTCAACTGTACTCATGAAGATTTTTTTTGTAGTTTAGATCTGATAATCCTAGGAATAACTGAAAGCTACTTTGACTTGATTTGGGGTGATAGGAAACATTACCGATGTATGATTCAAAGTTAGATTGTCAAAAGAGTTCATGAAAGGGAGGAGGCCATTGGAAAGGGGGGAGGTGTCCCATATTTATTCATTTTCCAAGCATACATGGCTTGTGATAATTAATTAAACTGTATTCCTTTTGCATTATGATTGCAATGGAGAAGGAAAGCAAACACACCCTTTTTCCCCTTATCCTGCAAATAAATGGTTTTGAACGACTCACTACCGTGTCAGCTAATTTTACATGAAGCTTTGACAATCATTATCAGAGGAAAAAAATGTATGTCACTCTGTGTGTGTTTTGCAGTGGGAAAAGGGAAGATATTTTACCAAAGAATAATTACAACTTGTGTCAAATCAGCACAAGTATTTCAATTTCTGGGCAATATAATTAGATGTGGGTTGTTTCAATCACAACATGTCATGGAAAACAATTTCACAAGACAGTTTTCATGCACACAAGTCAACATGACATCTTATAATTAGAAAAGCACAGTGTACCAAACTGCCTCTGAACATGCAAAACACCAATATTTTGGTGCATCCGTTTAGCGTGTATGTTCAAATTTGTTATTTACTATTACCTGGGGCATAGATGAGCAATTTTCTTGGGACTGGAGACTTTCTTCCCATTAATTTTCCTCAGTTCTCTGGATATGATCAGGCTACAAAGGCAGAATTCCAAAAGGTAGGGACATTGAATATCAATCTTAAGTCAGCACCCTTTGTCCAAGCAGCAGGACACTGATAGTATAAGGCACATGGATGCCTAAAATGCACCTACAATATCTATCAAAATAGTATATAGGGCCCACTTTCTCATAATGTTTTACAGCAATAGCATTTAGATTTATAAACCACTTCAAAGTGCTTAACTGCTCTCTCTAAACAGTTTACAGAGTCAGCCTATGGCTCCCAGCAGTCTGGGTCCTCATATACTAACCTTTTACTGAGATCTACTTCTGTTAAGTAATAACCTTCTCATCCCATCCATGTATATTAGCCTCATATAACATCTGGGCTATCCTAACCTTAACTCATTTTAATAACCCTGGAAGGATGAAATCCTTGAGCCAGTCAGGATCAAACTCCTGGCAGTGAGCAGAGTCAGTCTGCAATGCTGCATTTTAACAACTACTCCACCACAGCTCATAGCAGAGAGATATGGATGTGCCATTATGTCATGTCCCTTGTAGAGAGTTTTATATGATTTCAACTACCCATTGGGCAGATTTCTTTATTTTTAGAGAATGTATATTATATGTTTTTTTTGTTACAATGAACACTAGGAAGCAGAATAACAGAGAAGTCCATTAGTGTCTCATTTGGAACATATCAGAAATTAGTAGCCAGATGATATTCTATAGGGTTCAAACATTCTAATAAAAAGCAAGCTAGCAGACCTCTGCACTCTAGATGATCATTAAAGTGTGTCAGTTTTAGGAGAGATTCAGGTCCAGAGCTCAGAGGTTGTAGGAAGGGATACATAGAATCAGGATGGTAGAGGCTTATTAAGTAGTTATTAAGGTGTTGACCTAAAAAACAGGAGACTGTGAGTTCACCTAGTCATGAAATTCAACTAGGTGACTTTAGTCCAGTTTCTCTCAGCCCTGTTAATCAGGGTTAATCTGTAATCAGGGTTAATGGAGAGGCAGTTTGTGTAAGCAACACCAGAATGTTTCCTTCCTGCCTTCCTTACAGGATTAGGCCAGTAATTTCTTCTAACAACCGGTTTTCTGAACTACTTCAAATATTAACAACCGGTTCTAGCGAATAGGTGCGAACTGGTAGAATCCTACTCCTGGTCTATCCACCTTCCCTTAAGTTCCGAAAGCAGAGTCTGTTGGATCCTCTATAGTATGAAACCATTCACATAGTCTCTGCCACCTAAAAAGCTCACAAAGGAATTATTTGGATCCAGGTCGAATGTTCCAAAGATTCTATTCAAAAAGTTTGGGTCTAATGTGCTACTTTTGAGGTTACTTAAAAGGCAAACATGCCAAAATTCTTTTAATACACTGTACCTTCTCAAATGATTCTGACATGCATTGTTTTACTACAATTTTTGGAAGAAGTTCTTATTACTCTTGTAATGCTATTTCCCTGGAAGGACAGAAATATTGTTATGCCAATTTGTGCCTTTCAGATTCCAACCATTTTATCATTAGTACTGCAGACTATTATTGTGCAACACCGGTGAAAATATGGCAACAATCTTTGTTTGATTGAACAAAGATAGTTAAAAGGTTGATGAATTATGGAGAACCAATATATAAGTTAAATGTTTATAGTTGAATAAATTGTATATATTTGTAAACAACGTACAAAATAGCAGTATAAGAAAATTGCCCCAGCTTGTTGAATTGTCAAATTTAAAGCCCACGTCACACTGCACCAACGGATGGAAAGAGGATGTAAAATAGAGAAAAATACTTGCCATCCATTGGTTAATGCGATGCATCCGTTCTGTGATCACTGCGTGCGTGATTCATACATTCTATCTGTCCAGCATCTGTCTACTGAGATTTCATCCGCTCAAAAAGTTTTGAGCTGCACAAAACTTTTTGAGCGGATGAACTTCTTTTCCGCCGCGTCCGTTCTACAATCATGCTACACATACGGAAAAAACGATCTACATCCCGATTCCACGTCCAATGTCATCCGCATCGCGCATCCCACTGCCGCATCCGCGCAACATCAAAATCCCGCTCCAGTGGGAAAAGGACACAGGGAGAAAGAACAGAACAGGAATGAGAGGAATCCGACGACAGAACATAGTAGCACAGACATAGAAAGGATGAAAGGGATGCAGCTTCACATAAAAAGCATTAAATGGAAAAAACGGTTCATATAGGGACGTAATCTCGGATATTTTGGATATTGGAGGATTTCTAGAGGATGCAAAAGGACACCAGTGGAAAACCAATATTTCCTATAAAAAAGGGGGAGGAACTCACCTAGAAGATATCACATTCAGTCCAGCAAGCCCAATGCTGTGCAGACCTCTTCAGCCTCACTGGCTCTTGCTACTATCCCAATCATCCAGTCATCTCCACCATGGATCGTCGCACACTCCTTTTGGTAGCCGCGCATCTTCTACAAGCAGATGCCAAGCCCTCTTTGAAGCTTTCCCTGTTCGACGCAAGGAAAAGGAGGCTCCAAGAAGAGTGTGGGTCGAAGGATGGATGTAGAAAGAGCGGATAGTACCGGACTGTATGAGATATGAATAAGAGTGAGAAGCTGAGGAAACGAAGACCAATCGTGCATTGTCCCAGCACATATAATGGAAGGATGCCCGCCATGTTGACGAAGTTGTGTGAAGCAGCTGAGACCCCAGTTTACCAAAGGACAAACACCAACTTCTAGCCCAGCCTGGACCTGCTCAAGGTGGCACGTGGACTCTGACGCCATCTGAGCCTCCGGACACCAAGGAGCATGCAGTACAGCTGAAGGGTGCCACACAAAGACAATCAGCATGTGGTCAGAGAAGTGGTGCGGCAATCATACGAAAAATACCAGGAGGAGCTCCTCCAGTGCCCCTCCACTGAAGAAAGGCTGGAAGAAAGTTGCAGAGCAGTGGCTATCAGAAGATGGACTTCCACAACACACCGTTTGGAGGCCATAAGTATGGGAAGTGTACGTGGCTGCAAAGCTCCAGCAACTAAGAGTCACTTCACAACTTACAAAGGGTTCTTCCAGCATCTCCTCATATTGCCCATGGTTGATGCTGACTACAAGTTCATGTACATCGATGCTTCAGGCAACGGCGTTCAGCTTCAAGATAGCCAGGTAATACATGCCGTGACCTCAGGAGGAGTGGAACGCAAATTTCATCATGGGCTTCCAGATCAGATCCCCTGCCCACGACACAGGAAGATGT
>BHFT01053968.1:0-13313 GCA_004320025.1 Laticauda laticaudata
TTTCGAACGGATGGCAAGGTTTTTTGTCCGTTTTACATCCTCTTTGCATCCGTTGGTTCGGTGTGACATGGGCTTACAGTCTGTTATTCTGTTGCTCCCCTCTGGGAGGAGGTTTCAGAGTATTTCTAGCAGGACTACCAGTTTCTGTAACAGCTTTGTTCCCTGTCATCTGTCTGGTAAACTCTCAGGATTCGTTTTTCTGGCCACATCCATGTATGCATCAGAACGAGACTGTGTTGTTTCTCTGTGTCATATAATATATATGGGTATATGCATAACGCCGTATTTATTTTATTCATTCATTCATTCATTCATTCTGTCACGGTTGTGGAATGCATAGGGGAGGGGATGACCCTTTGAGAGCTGCATGCAACGAAATTACGTGTTAATATATATGCCGATTTGTGTACATTCAAAGTGACAATAAAGTTGATCCAAGTCTTCCCTCCGAGGCTGGTTGCTTGACATGCACAAGACAATCCCACGAATCCAAACGCGCTCCCGTGAGAGCAGCTGCGGTGCCCGACAAGCCTCGACGACTCGAGGAGCTTATTGTCAACTCCGACCGCCAAGCCAGTCAAGAAGGAGGAGGAGAAGCCCGGTCCCAGGCGATGCTGGAGCAGAGGGGCAGGCAAGGCTCGGGAACGGAGCCGGCCATTGGCCGCCTGAAGCCCCGCCGTGGGAGCGGGAGGCTGTGGCCACCGCGCGGCAGGTTGGAGGGGTGAGCGGGAAGACGACTGGCCCCACCGGCTCCGCGCTCGAAATGGAGCGCAACTTGAGCGCCGGGCTCGGCAACGAGTCTTCTCGGGCAGCTGAGGGGAACGGCGGGGAAATGGCGGCGACCTGGGTTTTTGGCGCCATCCTCTCCGTCATGTGCGTGTCTGGCGTGACGGGCAACGTGTACACGTTGGCGCTGCTCTGGCGCTCGGGCCGGGGCGCGCCTTTGTCCGGCTCCGTTGCCAGCCTGGCGCTGGCCGACCTCCTCTACCTGGGCTCCATCCCGTTCATCGTGGGCACGTCGGTGGCGCAGGACTGGTACTTCGGCGAAGTGGGCTGCCGCTTCCTGCTCAGCCTGGACCTGCTCACCATGCACGCCAGCATCTTCACCCTGACCGTCATGTGCACCGAGCGCTACCTGGCCGTCACCCGGCCGCTGGCCGTGCGCTACCGGGCGCCGCGCTTCCGCAGGATCACCGCCGGCGCCGTCTGGGGCATCTCGCTGCTGCTGACCCTGCCCATGATGCTGATGGTCACCCTGAGCCAGAGCGGCGACGGCAAGCGTATCTGTGCCCCGACCTGGAGCCCCGACGCCTTTCGCCTCTACCTGACGGTGCTTTTCAGCACCAGCATCCTGGCCCCCGGGCTGCTCATTGGCTGCCTCTACGCCCGCCTGGCCGCCACTTACTTGGAGTCGCAGAAGAACCCGCCGCGCAAAACGGGGCCCAAGCGGTCTCCCCGCCAGAAGGTTCTCGCCCTGCTCTTCACCATCGTGCTGGTCTTCTGGGCCTGCTTCTTGCCCTTCTGGATCTGGCAGCTGGTGTCCCTCTACCACGGGCCCCTGGGGCTGCCGCTCCACATCCAGAAGTATATCAACTACCTGGTCACCTGCCTGACCTACAGCAACAGTTGCATCAACCCCTTTCTTTATATCTTGCTGACCAGGAACTACCGAGAGTATCTCCGGAACCAGCATAGGAAGTTCTACCGCTTCACCTCTTCCTTTCGGAAGAAGGGCTCCAACTTGCACTGTTCTTGGAAACGGTCGTCCTCTTCGGGCACCCAGTATGAGTCTGGGACAGAAGGCCTGGGGATGGCTGTACTAAAGGACTGCAAATGGACTGCAAACGACTGCAAATCTCCCTCTTGCTTGTTGGGAAACAGTTTCCAAAGACCATCCAGGTGGGCCCCAGCAAGGTGAGGTTTGCCATTTGGGTGGTCTCTTTTGAAAATTCCCAGGGTGGCCTAAGTGAGCAATTCGATTTCCTCAATAACATACTCCTTTCAAGCGAGAAACTTTCTCCTGTGTTAAGTATACACACAACTGTGTTGTGTTCAAAATCAGAAGTACATGTTAACCTTAAAAGTGACACAAATTTACTCCAAGTCTTTGGAGTAAATTGAAGCATATAAATCAAGAAGTGTTTCTTTAATTTGTTAAGATAATTCTCACCCTGTGCAGTAAGCTCTGGGATTGTAGAAAATTGGAGAGACTGGTTATTATAATACTTTTAATTTCAGCAGAGGCTTTTTATTTTAAAAAAACACTTTGGATTTATATAACTAGGAACAAATCTTTGCAAATAGATAAATGTCACTCTTATCCATTCACAGAGATTATAAAGGTTATATCCCATATGTCTTGGTTTTGTTGTTTTCTTATACATGAGTGTTTTCATATAGCAGTTGATTTTAAGGGTCATAAAGGTAATAATAAAGATCCACAATTTAAATTGCAATATTTTAGTTACTTGGAATTAAGTAATTTTGAACTAAGTGCAGTTTACTCCTAAGTATGTATCATTCAGTTTTATGGCAGAGCTTAATATTTTCCATGCTTGTTGATTTGTTCTATAATCTTTCTGAAGACTGGTGCTAGTGCATCATAGTTGTGCATCATAGGTTTGGTTTTTTTTAATACTTTTTAAAATCAATATATTGAAACAAACAGCGATATTAACTTCAATGATGCAGTGATAATGGGCGAGATAAAGGTTATTGCAGGGTATTTTGCTAATCTTTTAAAAGACTACCAGATAAATTACATCTGCATACCCATTCTCGCCCTGAAATCACTACTGGTGCCATACCTGAAATCTGGAAAGGCACTTCTTGAAGAGGGGGAGGGGATCCCCACCTAGTCAGATTTCAGTAAAGCGTGTCAGGTTGACCCTTTCATTCACAATCAAGTCATGGATGAGATAAGCTTTATTATACAGGCTGACATAACATTCATTGAGCTAGGACGGTGAAACAAAGATTGTCTGAAAACAAGGGTTCAACTTTTTAAAAAGTTAAGATCTGTCTTTGTTCTTTAAGCAGCCTGCAGGAATAAATTTGATTTTTAATTACATCTAGAACAAATCATGGAACAGATATAATTAAAGAGTAAAGTGTCCTCCAAGCTGAGCTCTCTTCTTTGGTGATGTCATGGATAGATCCATATTGCTCCTTGGCAACAGTACAGAGCTGATTTGCTTCCTGTCTTCTCATAGGTATTCCCTCCCCCCTAGTTTAATTTATAGTCTTGGTATTTTTTTAATTCCATCCATCCATCCAGGACCAACCTACTTAGCTCCTCAGATGAGACAAGATTAAGCAAGTGCTGTCATGTGCTGAGGCTAATGTCATTCTTCTCCTCACACTTATTTTTCTGTTACATTAATAGTTACAACCTGGTGGCAGCTTTTAAAGGATTGTTTGCAGCTGTGTCCAAGGCTTTTGGGGTGTGTCTGGCCCTGCAGATTCTAAGCTTGTCCATTCCCACCTTAAAGGAATAGAAAGCGAACAATCCGCTCACTCACGTGCTTCCTGGCTAAGATGTCCATGCTTTACTTATTACACTTTTGCCTTTGCATCTTCTCTCTCCCTCATACCAGCTTAGTCTTTTTCATTCTCAGCTAGCCCCTCCCTGTCTAGTTTTTCAACTTTTTTTCCTACTTCTGAAATTTTGCATGCTGGTTTTTTTTCTGCTATACACCTGTAACATGTTCACTTTCTTTCCAGACCATTTTTTCCCAGTTGCAATTATCTCTGCATTTTTCTATGCTGCTTTTATTCAGCCCCAAAGTCTCTGAATTATTTATTTCCCTACTTCCCAGGATTCCTTCATATTAAATCCAGAGTTCTCCCCATTACCAATAAAGTTCTTTTGAACTTGCAACAATAAATCTCTTTATTCTGATTAAAAGATGATGGTTCATCAGTCATCATTCATTACCACTGATTGTCCTAAATCAAATTTTAAATCTTCACAGATGACAGGAACACTTGAACTATTAAGAAAGTGTTGCTGGCTTCTCCTTATTCATTATTCTCGACTTTGCTCTTCTTCTTTGGCCCTGATCCTTATACAACAATCAAAGGAGAAAGTCCAAATCAAATCAAATACTGTAGATGAAGGTCTCATTCTGTGTTACCAAGTGCCTATGGCTTCTATTGTCCATCATCAATCAAGAGACTGCCAGGTTGAAGGGCCCATCTGGATCCTTCATACATATTTTTGGACATGTCACCCATTTTTCTGCTTCCTTCTATTCTTAGTCTGCTTCTGCTGTTTCTGTCTGTCACGCTATTTTCCCCCCCTCCAGTGTCCTTATCAGATAAGGGTGCTGATAACTTTTCTTCTTTGTTGACTTAAACTTTTTGAATCAGAATCAGTATAGAGCTGGAAGGGACCATGGAGATATTCTAGTCCAGCCCCTGGCCAAGCAGGAGATCCTACACCACTTCAGACAAGTGACTGTCTTAAAAACCTCCTGTGATGAAGCACCCACAATGTCTGAAGGCCAGCTGTTCCACTGGTTAATTGTCCTAGCTGTTAGAAAGTTTCTTCTCAATTCCAGGTTGCTTCTCTCCTTGATTAATTTCTATCCACTATTTCTTGTCCTGACCTCTGGTTCATTGGAAAATAAATTGACCTCCCCCCCCTTCTTCTTTGCGATAGTCTCTCAAATACTGGAATATTGCTATCATGCCCTTTAATGGTTTGTTTCTGTGCAGTTATAGATGTGGACTCTAGAACTCTGAGGGGATCAAAGACAATTTAAAAAAGAAAGTTAGTAAAATACAGAAGAGGAAATTAGAGGAAAATTAGTGAAGAGGAAAATTGAGAAGTGACTGATATCATATTCCTGAAATTAGACTTAATGATGCAAATTGGCTTTCTGACATCACAGTCCTGAACAATTTGAAATCACTGAATCATAACAATATTTCTTTTAAAGCCTGCTTAGTACTAACTTATTTCACAAATATATTCTGGAGAGTTTTATTTATAAAGTTTATTAAAACTAAAATTTAAACTGATATGTTTTGGACCTGTTCTTATGTGTTTATCTTTAATAATCCATCATGTGTTTGTTTTTATTATTTTAATTATGTAATGATCCATTTGAAAAGGGTATAAATTGGCATCTATTCCCTTCCCCTTTTTTGCCACCAGCCAACAGCTGTCCAGTGAATTAAGATGACCATTTCCAACTAGCCCCATGCTGCTAAGCTTCTCTCTGACTGAAAATCAAGAAGAAGCAATTTAGATTTTTCTTCCCTGATGGAAGGCAACAGCAATCAAAAGTCCTGATCACCTGCTGATCTTCTTATATTGAAATATAGAGCTGCATGGGACTAGATGGGAAGTGGCAGAGCTGGCTGTGATGATATGTGCTGTTTACTCTAGTCTACATAGAGACAATTTTAAAGATAATTTTTGTCTGTGATAACATTGACCTTTGTGGTAAGCAGTTTTCAAAAGAAGAACAGTGTCAAAATAATCCTTATGAAAAGATGTATCCCTTTAGTGTGTTGACTGTAGGGTGACACCATAACATAAAGCTGCTACATTATATTTTCCAGGTGATGGTGATATCTTTGAGGTCATGCTGATAAACTGTGACATAGTTAAATGTCTGATAGATCACAGGCTGGTCTGGTCAATCCTCAACCTACATGTAGGCCATTACACTGCATGCTACCAAGTAGCATCATCAGACTGCTGGACCCAGGTCAAGTTCAATGTTTTCAAGATGTATTTAATTAAAACAACAACTCTCCAACAATTTATCACCTGTAGAAACCTGTTCTGAAAAGTGGATGCAGTTTCAAAATGTCATCATGGCAGTTGTATTAAACACCTGGGTGTACCAAGATTGATGAAAACCATGAGACCATTTCAGCAGCCCTCCAGGCCAAAACAAAGCCTATGCAAACTGGCATTTATAATCTATCTCAAAGATACACTGTTTTAAATATCTACAGTCCAAAGTACAGGAGAAACTGTGAGAAATACAGGATGAGTGATAGCAGAGAAAGCCTGCTGAGCAGGCTGAGAAGATAGAATGCTATGCAGACATGCATGCCACCGGAGAGTTCTTCAGCACCATAAAAGCAGTTTATGGTGCTTCTAAATCAGGATGTCCCCACTTGCTGTCATCTCCTGGAATTGAACCAGATCAATGACCAGGAAGAACTGAGAACTACTGGGATGAGCACTTTTCCAAACTACTGAATAGTTGATCTTGAGATTCCTCAGCTGCCAGTCTTGGGTGCCTAGATCTGTCTCCTTCTACTCATCATGAGATCAAGAAAGTGATTTTACATATGAACTCAAATAAAGCAACAGGGCAGGAGAGTATTCTTTCTGAGATCTACAAAGCCCTCAAATTGTAGATATTCTAGTACATCTTGGCAGATACCTGGCTCAAACAAGAGAGGCCTGAAGACTTCTGTGATTCCTTCATTGTGGCTTTCTATAAAACTAAGAGAAGCAAATCAGACTATGGAAAGTACAGGGTATTTCACTGCTGTCCATTGCAGGCAAGATATTTGTCTGCATTCTTCTCTACAAACTTGTCACTGTCTTAGAAAGGAACCTCTCAGAGACACAGTCTGGGGCTAGAACAAAGTACAGCAGACATGATATTTACCATGAAACAAATCCATCATCACTGAACAAACAAACTTCTTGACTCTGTCTTTATTGATTTGACAAAAGCATTTGACACTGTAAACAGGAAAGCTCTCTGAATCATCCTGAGATGTTATGGATGTCCAAGGAAAGTCATGAAGTTGCTTTAGCTACTCCATGATCCTTTACAATGATGCTTTACAATGGTGATACATCCATTGCATTTGCCATTTATAATGGGGTGAAACAAAGTTGTGTGTAAGCTACAATACTGTTCAATCTATTATTCACTTGCATATTATTACATGCCATCCAGAGTCTCTTTGACCTCACTGCTTGAACACACAAATGAAGTTGACAGTTGATACTGAACAAATTATCACACTCTTTGGACTGACAATCTGCCTGAAAAAGAGCTGGTAGTTCTATCAACCTGTGCCAAATACCAACCCCATTGGTATTTGAACCAAAAATCACTGTTGATGATACCCAATTGACAAATGTAAGAAGTTTCAAATACTTGGGAAGCAAATGATAGGTCTTTGGAAGAAAAAATTGACTCCAAAGGCCAACCAGACTCTGTTCTAGGATTCTCAATCAACACAATACCCATATCTCCCCAAATCTGAAAGTCTACGGAGCTGTGGTTATCCTATATGGATATGAATCCAGGATTATGTATCAATGACAGTTCAAATATCTGGAGAAATTTGTTGGAAGGCATGTTTCCAGCCTGGAGGTTTTGGATCACAGGGAATCCACCAGCATTGATTCCTTGATTATCAGAGCCCAGATGTGGGTGGGATGTGCTATCAGAATAGACACCACCTTATATCCTGCCAGTTGTTCTCTAATGTACTGGAGACTAGAAAGAGACCTCAGAATCATTACTAATGTGCTATGAAGATGCTCTGAGAGAAACCCAATATTACTGTCTCATCCAATCAAGGGAACTAGAAGCTATGGCTGCTGACACAACTTGCTGGCAAGTGCTGTGTTATGAAGCCTCCATTGACTTTGAATAGACAACTATTAGTGGCATCACAGAATAATATTCATAGCTATCACAATGGACTTCCAGTGCCCCTTTTGTACTAACTTCTGCACTGCCAGACTGCAGAGCCATCTCTGAGTTCACAGATGAACTGCACAACAGTATGTCTTATTCTAATATGAAGATTGATCTGTCTGTCTGTCTGTCTGTCTGTCTGTCTATCTATCTATCTATCTATCTATCTATCTATCTATCTATCTATCTATCTATCTATCTATCTATCTATCTATCTATCTATCTATCTAATCTATCCATCTTCCAAGTCACTTTCATGATACATGAAGCAGTCCTTCTTAAATGTTGTAATTGGTTTGCTTATGAGGCCAATGTATGTGACAGTTCACAAACTATGTTAAAATGATATTGGAAAGAAAATAGGAACATCTGTGTTTCCTGTCATGCATGAAGATTGTGGAATATGATTTGGAACCAGTTGCTTCAGGGATATGATTTGGGATTCATTGATAACTAAACATAATTTGTTTTGCAGTATAAAATACAAAGATACAGATCTTTCATCACAACTGACAGTCCAGCTGCCACATTTTGCACCAGTAACAGTTTCTGGAAATGTGTCAAGGGTAGCCTCATATCAAACATATTGCAATCACCAAGGAGAGGCTGATCCTAGGTGTAAAAAAAAACTCTTGACAAATTTAACAGCTCCAGAAGGATTGCAGATGTACTTCTTCAAAAGTGCTTCTTGACATATGGCACTGCTTGCAAATCCACTCACAGTTTAGGCTGAAGGAGTTCTCTCAGGTTCCACTGGCTCATTCAGGAGAAGTGGTCTATGTTCCCAAACAGTCTCAATCCCCAGACCTGCAGGGGTGGAGAGAGAGAGTTGTGATATCTGTATGCCTGCGGTCATTTTATTCATCCGTATTTGTGCATGCAGACAAAACATAATGTATTCCTTATTTCTAAGGTGTGAAGTAATAACTAGCTATAGGAATGATCTGCTTCATTTTAAAAATAAATGGTTTGGGTAGGCTTTTTGAATGTTCACTCCCTTTCTTCCTGTATGGTCCTTTATTGGTTGAAACTTCTTCATTACCAACTCCACTGATTTATCCTGTTACATCTGAAAAGAGAACACAAGCTGTTTAAAGTATATATGGAATGTTTTATCTTGATTTGCAAAGAAGTACCTTTTAATTTACTGCATTTCTCCTGATTCTTTTAAAAAAAAATAGGCAGGTACTTTGAATTCTTTTTCCTGCTTGTTTAACAAAAAATATGCATAACTGATTATAGAAAGAATATATTTTCAATGATTGCATGATATTTTAGAATGTATTGATTTATTGATATGTGGTTGCCCATCTCACCAGAAGTGACTTTTGAAAGAAAGCAGTATGTTCATGAAGTTCTCTGCTCAGGCCAGTTGTGACCCAGATAAAATAACCCTCCCTTATGATTTCCTATTCTGGGTTTGACCAAAAGAAATCTCCAAATATTTGGGGGAGTTTTGAATAGGGATCTGCAAGATTCAAGCCTGCTGAAGAGCAAAATTCTAGATGCCCAAGAGATGGCAGCAGAGAAACACCCCAAACTCTAACATCTTGTTGCATCCAAGTGGTTGTTTTAATACCTCCAGGCCAAAACTGATAACCCTACTTCTTGAGAATTCTTTGAATAAGGAAATGAATAAAACAAAAATATGGGCGCAAATCCTAAAATAGGGTGAGTATAATTTACAAAAAAAGAAGAAAATAACTTGTATCCAACCAAAGCAACAAAAAAAAGGCATTTTTTTTCATTTTGCGTCATTAACCCAGCTGCTCCATTAATATTTTTACTCTAGCTTTGTAAATGAAACTAAAAAATTATTGGAACACAAGTGCTTATGGTAATCCAATTTAGTTTCAATAAGAGCTAATGGCCAGGTTTATAATTAATAGCACATGAACCACCTGGTAAAGTCATTTGCTGAGTTTACGACTGTTTCTCTGTTAGCTCTTCCTGCAGTCCTTGTTTTCCTGTCTTGCATATTAATTGCTCCTCTCCTCCCTTTTAAATGCTCGTAGTTAATTTTATATTTGAAATTCCTCAAGACTACAGCTGTGTAATTTTCCAACAAAAATACTGTATATTCAGTTCCATTGCCATTATTATTTATTCATAGATTTATTTGAATTATGCTGCTTTTTATGATGTAAATTCTATGAAAGAATCTTAGGAGAATTTCAACAACCCCAAAAAATATTTGGAGAAAAACACATGAAAAATCTCCAAAAATTTAACCTCCCAGGACAGTACGTAGCAATGGCTTTGGGGGAGTAGAGAAGTGTCTAAACAGGCATCTGTGTTGGCTGTTAGGTTGTTGGTTATTTCTTGCTTGGACTATACCCACAATAAATAGAATGAATTGGAGCCCCAGATGGTGGTTTTCTTATTGTAGTGCTCTAGGGAAAAATAGGAGGGATGCTGCCTAAAGTTCACAAATAAAAAATGGATTATAAATCCAATATATAAATAAAGCAGAAAACTATATTACTTTCTGGTGCAATCCATTCAACATGAAATCCCACTGACTAGCAAAATTTATTTTCTGATATGCCAGATTTTACTTTTATTTAACACACAGCAGAACTTTCCACTGCTTGTTATCTTGAATCTACCTCAGATCTGCATGGAAATGTCCAACAAGAGCTTTCTTTTCATAGCTGCAAACTGAAGCATTAAAATTCATAAAGCAAAAACTGTCTTCTGGAATTATTGTTCATTCATGCATGAAGCGGGATGCTTTAAGGAACATGTGTTTAATCTTTATTCCATCAGGACATGAATAATAAAGAGAAGTAGAATTAGGAAGATATTTATTTTCAGTGTTTCTCAATCTTGGCTATTTTCAAATGTGTGGATTTCAACTCCCAGAAATTTCCAGCCAGCTTTGCTGTTTGGGGGAAATTCTGGGAGTTGAAGTCCACACACTGAAAAGTGGCCAAGATTGAAAAATACGAATAGAGATCATTCTTGCACACAATATTTTACGACGTATGTTCTATATCTGAAGCCACTTGCATTCTTAAATTGGAAGTCTGAGAATTATTATGGATAGAAGAATAATAGAAGAAACAGGCAGTGTGAGGTCAGGATAACAACATTGAGTGGCTGAGAGTCTTTCTATGTTGCAGCAGTCAAGACAGTGATGTAATTGGTGCCCTTCAAAGGGGTGATTTTTCTGAGGTTTGGGAAGGTTCTTGAATTTTCATCCTTAAATAAAGCCTTCACTTTTTAATTATTTTGCCCAAAATAATGGAAAATTGAATTCTGATGTCATTAGCCATTGAAATTAATACATTTAGAGCAGGGGTGTAAAATTTGCAGTGTCGCAATGGTGTCATGTGATGTATTGGGACTTTCCCCCACTTTGCTAAACCAGGTGGAGGCAGGGCCAGCCTCCAGGCTGGGAGTTTGACATCCCTGATTTAGAAGAAGGGGAAGAGGAGGAGGGGGAGGGGGAAGAAGAGGGAGGAGGAGAAAGGGGTCAGGGAAAGAAGTGGAGGAGGAAGAGGAGGAAAGGGAAGGGGAAGTTATTGTTGAGAGCCATTTACAGTTTGCTAGTCTCAAGATGTCCACATAATTAAGGATAAACAAAATGTTTTCACCATAAGAAATTTTGTTTTGTGCAAATGTCCAGCACTTTCAGGACCAAACCAACGAAGTATTACAAGAGCAGTTTAGCCTTGCCCTAAAAGAAATAGCTTAGCATAAGAACCAAAACTAACACTGACCGTTTTAAAATGGGAAAAAAATAATGGAATTGCATTAGTCCACCCTGGCATTCATATTTATAGATTAGTACCATATCGTAATTTGCTTAGAGCATTATATTTTCTTTTTGTTTTGGAGGTATTTTGGAAATTTAAAATGTAAAAGGGTCCATTGCAGCATGACTCATGCCCAGTTGATAGGTACCATTTTTTCAGCCCCTACAAGGATAGTGGCATCAGCTTACCTGGCAAGCTGCTGTAATTACACATTGAAAAAGGCTGCAGGGCTTGGTTCAGGACAGTATGAAACTGAATCCATATTGATTGATGGATTGGTTTCCCTTGCTGGTTGGGGGTTTTTTTTTTTTTGAGCTGCATTAATGGCACAGCAAATAGGGNTTTTTTTTTTTTTTTTGAGCTGCATTAATGGCACAGCAAATAGGGAAAATGTTGCCATTTGTTGAAAAAACAGAACTGTGTCCTCTTTCTCTCTGTAGAGAGAATTCAGAGATTTATGCTTGTTAATTTTCTGGCCAGGAAATGTCTTGTTTTGGTTCCTATGCATACATAGACAGAATTCTTTGGTTTTGGTTTAGATAAGTTGCCAATATATATTTTTTTTAAATTTGTGGTGTGAAATTGACTGTAGCATGGTTCATGTCTGCCAAGATAACATCAAAATAGCAAATTGGACAAATACTGCAGTGCTGCTCCAGTTTTGCTGACTAGTAAAGGATGAGATATGTGATGTCTTTTCAAGCAGCTGGTCGGCTCTAAAATAACTGGCAATCATATGGAAAGGAAATGCATTCCAGTGACTGCCATGCCTAGAAGCAGCATGAAGAAGGCGTGCAAAATGGATATGACAGCCAATCTAGGCAGAAGTGTACTTGCAACATATTACCATATCACAGATTTAGAAATCTTGTGGTTGCCTGGTGTCCAGAAAGAAAGAGCATCTTTGTGCTGAAAGATTTAATATACTAAGCAAGAAAAGGTCTACTGTTCAAAGGAACTTTTAATTTATGACTCCATAAATGTAGTGGTGGCATGATGGTTAAAAAGCAGGATTGCAGGCAAACTGTGCCCACAGCCTGAAGTTTGATCCTGATAGGCTCAAAGTTGATATAGCCTTCCATCTTTCTGAAGTTGGTAAAATAAGGAGCCAGTTTGATGGGGGCAATGTGCAAATAATGCTTCTACACTGTAAACAATCCAGAGAGAGCTGCAAAGCGCTGGGAGGCAATATAGAATCCTAAATGCTATTGCTGTAATGAAAAGTGCATACTTCAATATAACGTAAATAATTTCAACAATATAAATATCTGTCCTTGTATCATAAATTTGTGCTACTAGAGATTTTGTCCTTTATTTCTGCCCTATGGGAGATTAAACAATCTCACAGAAGATAAACCAAATTAAAATTTATTTAAAAAAAATAAACTGTTAAAAAACCCTTTTAAATTTTAAATATTCAAAATATCAAACAAAAAGAAAACATAACACCCCAAGCAGATTACAGAAAGGCGCTAGTCTGCTACAACCACAACTTTTTGTAGCAGAATCTTCAAAGGGATGTTGTAGGGATTTCAGTTTGTTGCAATTCATCATAACATGATGATGACAAACAATACCCCAGGTTCATCCTGAAAAATAGGTAAAGGTTGAAATTATACAGAATTAATTAGCTTGTATAGAGAAATTTAAAAAAAAATGATTTAGTATCATGGTAAAATATAAAACAATCTAAATGCCAACCCTCTTCAGAACATGTAGAGTTTTCTGCAGAACAAATCATTTTTCTTAACAGAAAAACTCATTTACTATTTTAACTGTTTAACTATTTTCCCCCTTTTTCTTGGAAATTCAGAACTTTACAAATTCCTAGTTTAAGGCCCTGTCCCACTGCACTTACGGA
>BHFT01053974.1:0-26035 GCA_004320025.1 Laticauda laticaudata
GATAACAACGGATGGAACATTTTGCTTGTCCGTTGTGTCCTTTTTGCATCCGTTGGGCAGTGTGACATGGCCTTTAAGGAGGTATTACTCCTCCAGCAAATAAGTCCTGCATTAAACCCACTTGGTCCTCAACCAAAAAGGACAGTTGTTCAGCTGGCATTCTTTGGGAACTATCTGTTGATGGTCTTCAAATGGCAAAGGAAATGTTATGTGATACATTCAATGAATGGCATGAATAAAAGTTATGGAATAGTGATACTTCACATGAAAGTGCAAAGCTATAAAACTGAAAAACTAGGCATTGTTGGATATTTTAATTCAAGAGGAGCCCTTGTTAAAGGATGAGCATATTTTATCTCTCCCCCCCCTCTCTTTTTAAATAAACTTTATTGATCTTTTATTGCTTTAAAATAAATATAAAATATAAAAATAAATAAAACAAGCAAAAAGTAACAATTTCTTAAATTCGATAATTTGGCAAACTGTGGCAATTTTCTTATACTGCTATGTTGTGTGTTGTTTACAAATATATACAATTGATGTGACCAAAAATATTTAACTTATATATTATTTATCCTTAATTCATTAACCTTTTAATTTTCTTTGTTCGATCCAGTCAAACCATTTTTCCCAAATTTTATAGTATTCAGTCTTCTCTTTCTCTTTTAACATCAACGTTAGTTTGTCCATCTCAGCACGTCATTATTTTTTGAATAACCAATTCCTCTGAAGGTATAGATGGGTGTTTCCAGCATTGGGCCAAAGCAATTCTGGCTGCCATCAGAATATGTAATATTATACATTTTATATTTCTCCCATATTTTTTCTTAAATATCCCCAATAAAAATAATTCCAGTTCTATTTCTATTTCTATTCTATTTTAGTAATCTCTTGCAACCATTTTTTTTTTATTTTTAGCCAATATTTTTGGGTCTCTGGGCTACTACATATGGTAAAATGTACCTTTCTTCTTGCACTTCTAGCATATCAGATTCATATTAGGATAAATCTTTGCTAATCTTGGAGGCAAATACAATCTGTAAAACATCTTGTACATGTTCTCTTTGTATACGGCTGATTTCGTTAACTTATAATTTCGATTCCACGTGCTTTCCCATTCTGTCAAATTTATATTATGTCCTATATTTTAGGCCCAGGCTATCATACAATCCCTTTACAATCTCTTCTTCTAATTCCACCTCCAGCAGGAACTTATAAATTTTTGTAATTTTTTTTTATGTGGGCCTATTAGTATTTTATCTAACTGTTGTGTTTTTACATATATTCCAAAGTCTTTAATATCTTTTTTTATATCTATTTTGTAGCTGTAGAAATGCCCACCAGTCAATATATATCCTTATTTTGCAGCTGAAGAAATGCCCACCAGTCAATATATATTCCTTGTTTTTGTAGATCTTGGATCTATTTCAAATTTCCTTCTGCATCTAGTACATCTTTATATATTATCATCTTAGCTAAGTCTAAATTATTTGGATGGATATTAGCTTCCATCGTAGATAACCAAATTGGTATCTTCATACAGTGTTTCTTCTTGATTTTAGTCCTATTTTGTAACAGGGTGTCTCTAATTAAATGTCTATGAAAATACTGTTGTTTCTTTATTCCCATTTCCCACAAAATTTTATCTTTATTCTAGCTTTTTGCTTAACCAAATAAATTTCAATGTAATTTTATTGTTCATTCAAAAAAGATTTCTCTAGTCTAATAGGGAACATTTGAAATAAATATAACAATTTGGATAAGATTGACATTTTAATAGCTGCTACCCATCCTAGTAAAGATAATTACAGTTTAGTCCATAATTCCAAATCTTTGTTTGTTGTAATAATTTATAAGAATTATTCTCCTTTATTGTTTTACATTGCATGGTCAGCCACATACCGGAATATTTAATTATCTTTATTGTTTGTAGTCTTATTATTCTTGTTAGACAAGAGTTTCATTTTCTATTACATAATTTTCAGACCTGCTATTTCCCCGTATCTTTCTAATTCATTAATTAGCTCCTTTCCTGTTTCTATTGGATCTTCAATAACGAAGATCATATCATCCGTGAAAGCTTGTAATTTGTATTCTTCTTCCTTGACTTTTAATCCTTTTATTTCTGAATTTTGCCTAATTCATCTAAGGAGGGTCTCAAGTGATAATATAAAAAGCAGAGGAGAGTGTGGGCAGCCTTGTCTAATTCCTTTTCTTATTTCTAAGCTCTGGGTAGCTTCACCATTCCTTATATTTGCCTTCTGATTGGAGTATATTGTTATGTGCTTAAAATTAGTTCCTAAATTCATGTTATAAACTTGCTGTATCATGAATTGCCAATTCAAATTATCGAAAAACACAAGTAATATTTGTTTCTCTGTGTGGGCATCATAATATTCTAAAATATCTATTACTGTCCTCAAATTGTCCCTAATTTGTCTGCCTAGTAGAAATATATTATGGTCTATGTGTATATATTCATTCAAAAGTCTCTTCAGTCTATTTGCTGTGATGGTTATAAATATTTTATAGTTGGCGTTTAATAATGATATTGGTCTATAATTTTGGATTTGTCTTGTATCCGTGCCCCCTTCGGGATTAGCGAGATGACCGCATCCCTCCATGTATCTGGCATCTTAGCATCTATCATAACATCATTATAAAGGTCTAGCATCAACAGTGCTAATACATCTTCCATTGTTCTGTAGAATTCCCCTGGGAGACCATCTGGTCCTGGTGTTTTATTGTTTTTCTGGTTTCAAATTGTTTAATTCTATTATCGTTATCTCTTTAGTTAAATTTCCCTTCAGATCTTCTGCTATCAATAGGCCTTGTTCCTCTCTCAAATATTTCCTTATCTGTTCTTCATCTATCTCCTCTCTCTTATATATATTCTTGAAATATTGATGTACAATCTTTTTCTTTCTTTCTATTGTATGCTGATATTCTCCATTTTCATTGTGGATAATTCTTTATTCTCTTTCTTTCTTAAGTTTATGCGAGAGCCACCTTTCTGGTTTGTTAGCTTGTTCAAAGAATGTTTGTCTAGCTATTTTTAGATTTTTAACCTTCATGGTCTATTAGGTTAAATTTGTGTTTAGTTAACATCAATTGTTCTTTTAATTTAGTATTTTGTGGAGCATTTTGTAATTTAGTTTCTAGTTTCTTGACTGTTTCCTGCAACTTATTTTGTTGAGCAAATTTATCTTTGTTTCTTTTTGCTGTATATATTATGATCCCGAGTAACTGCTTTCATGGTATTCCATAGGTTCTGTATCGACATGTGTTGTCTATTATTTTCTTGAAAAAATGTTCATTATCTCAATTTCTGAACAAATTCAGTCTCTTTTAATATTTATCTGTTTAGAGTCCACCTACATCTTGTTTTCTTTCTACCTCAGCAACTTATTTTAACTGGGTTATGGTCAGTCCAGCAATTTGGTAAAATTTTGATATCTTCCCCTTCTTCTCCTATTTCTCCTCCCATCCAGGCCATATCAATGCAAGACCACAATTTGTGTGGGTTGGAATAAAAAGTGTATTGTTTTTTTTCTTGGTTTAGTTTTCTCCAAACATCTATCAAACTAAGTTCTGTAAACATTTTAAAACATGCTTTGATAATTCTCTTCTTTTCTTTCTTCTTTTCACCTTTATAATCCTTTTGATAGTCTGCTATTGCATTGTAGTCTCCTATGATACAGATATTTCTTTGTTCTAATTCAATAATTTTATTGTGTAACATTTTGTAAAATTCTTGATTTTCATTAGGTGCATAGATCACTAATAATAATAATTTTTGAGAATTATCCATACTTCTATCATTAAAATTCTTCCATTGGGATCTTTAAAAATTAATTTAGCTTTTATCTCCTTTTTAACATATACACCTAGTCCTTTCTTTTTCCTTTTATCTGCTGGAGCCATAATTTCCCTAATTTGGGATATTTTAAATATTTTTCATCCGTTGTTTGAATATGTGTTTCCTCTAAACATATTGTATCTAATTTTTGTTTACTTAATTTTGCAAATGTTCTTTTCCTCTTTATTGCTGAATTTAAGCCATTTATGTTAATTGATAGTAGATTTATTTCTTCTCCCATTCCTTTAGTTGTATCTAATTCCTTGTCTTCTGGTTGCATGTATCTCTCTTTGTATTCTGGTTGTAGTTTTTGGGTCTTCTTGTTCCTGTTGTTGATGGTCTGTCGTTCCCGTTCTTTGCTTTTCCTCTTTATTCTCTTGTTGCTGATATTCCTCTTGGGTATTTGATTCAAGCTCCTCCTTGCTGCTCTGATCTTCTAGGCCGACTTGTTAGTCATAAAAGTCATGTGCTTTCTCTAGAATGTCAATTTTAATTCTCTTTTCTTCCCAGGTAATAAGCATCCCTTCAGGAATCAACCACTGAAGGAGAATGTCCCTTTTATTCAGTTGTGCAGCAAGAAATCTATATTCCCGTCTCTGCTCCCTTACCCTTCTCGAGACCTCTTTCAATATCTGAATCTCCTTTCCTTTATAAACAACAGGTCCATTTCTCGGTATTCCATAAATGATGTCATGTACCTTTCTTCTTGTAAACCTTATGTGTACTTCTTTGGGGAGTTTGTCATCTGGCATAACTTGTGCTTACCCTCTACACATCATCTAAATTGTTTAGTATTTCATTTTTGTCTCTTCCTAACGTATCTTCTAAGATTTCCACCAACACCATTTCCAGATCTTCTTCTTTGGATTCCACCACATTTTGGAATCTAATATACGATGCTGCCCGGTCCATCTCAATGAGTATCAAGGAGTCTTCGATTTCTTTATTTATTGTTTTGAGTTGTTGATTTACCTTTTGTTCTGACCCAGCTGGATTCCCTGAAAGCAAACAAAGATAAACTCAAAAACTGAAACATTCACAGTTTTACTCTACAAATACCTCTTTGTAGTTAACAGGTGGCTTGCAGACAAGTTGTCCAATTAGAAAAACCTTCAAATAAATCAGTCTGTTATCACCACACTTAATCTTTCAAATGTTTTTTGCCTTCTCCAAAGGCAAAAACCGTTTGCAACCAGGCTTACATTCCCTAGAGGTAGGGGCCATGACATTGCCTCCTTACTCCTGAGTCATCTGAAAAGCTTCAGCTCTTCCATCCTACAAATCATCCTGCGCTCACATGCACTTAGCACAGGCTCTTCTGAAACCTCGTCACTGCTGCCAGCCCCCCCCCATCCCTGAAGGCAGCAGTCCACTCCCTGATGGTCCTGGCCACTCCTCTGAGTCATCACTCTCCTCCACCATCTGCACTTGCTGCCGGCTAACCACAACACTCTCTCTAACCCTTTCTCAGTTGTTCTGCTCATCTTTCAACTTCTTTTATTGTATGTCCGTTCTTTTCTAGGGCTTGCTGGATGGAACCAACTTTCTCATCATTATAGAAAGCATAATAGCTTTCTCCACTCTTAAAGCAAGAGGTACAACGATTATATTCTGTAGAATCCCTACACTACTACAGCAACTAGCTATATCATTTGTTCTAGGCAAAGGAGAAAAATACATGATCCTTTGGACATTATTAAAGTGAGGTACCATTTTAAAAACCATGATCAATAATGAAAGAATCTGAAGTTGCTTGCTGAATGGCTGTTAATATTCCTAGCAGAACATTAAGTAGCTAAAAATTCCTGAACCTGCACAAAAGCATTACATTTAGACTTAAGATTCTCTTCTGAACACATGTATCTAGGCAGCTACCATGGTTTGTTTATATTTTCAAAAAGTTATAATTTAAAAGAATTGGTAAAATTGGGATTTTTATTTATCTCCAGGAGATAAATAAGGAGATTCTACAAGTAAGCTGTTTCCATCGAATATATAAAACAGCTGTTGTTTTTGCCACTTATTTTCTCCAAAATAACAGGTTAGATAGATGCACTCTCACAGATAAAAATGAACAGTCCATATATAGTTTGATACAGAGCTTGCTGACAGAGCATAAAAACAACATACTATCAATGTGGATTTATATATATAGGAGTATTAAATATGTTATAGGGAGATATGGCATTCAGAATATGATCATTCTAAAAACAAAGTTTCACAATTTCCATTAAGTACAAATTGAAACATTCTCAGGAACACATTAAAATTTGAGGGCTACTTAACAAGTTGATTTGACTTTTCTGCAATTTTTAATGTCATATGTTTATGTATTTCATTTTTCTATGAAATTAATATAAATATAAATTTGTATGCATGTTCAAATTATCTTCTTTCAACAGCATTTTTTTATCCTTCCTCAATTGAGTCTTCAAAATGATGAACTTACCTGAAGCATATAATCGAAAATTATATGAAAGGCTACATCGTACATAATTGAAAGGCTACATCGTACTCATTCAGATTTGTTACACTTTCTTCTTTCTAGTTTATTATTTATATACTTCATTGTAAGAAAAAAAGTTGCCACAATACTTTTTTTCGATTCTAGTGTGCTAGGACAAGAAAGATTTCTATAACTTGGTATTTACATAATAGGAAGTCTTTCTTCCTAGCACAGGAATTAAGAGCTAACCACAAAAACCCAACGGCTATTGGAAATATAACATGAAGGGTAACATTTCAAAAGAATTAAACGTATGTCCTTAATCAAATTACCAAACTAAGGGTGGTGATGTGCAGAATTATTTTGTCACATGACTGTGTTGGGTGAAGAGAGTGGTATTAGCCAATTTTATGAATCCTCAGTGCTGACATGAATTATCTAGATGCTCATTTACTAAAGGACAGTTTTCCTAAGTAAGACCAACAAAATAGTCTGTAACACATAAATTGCATTTTTTTATTGTTATTTTGATAGAAGTTCAGTGAGTTTTGGAACTGAACCAATTGCTCATTACAGTAATACAAAATGTCATATATCCAAATTCAAGAAATAAAATCCATTGTCACGATTTAGAGAACCAATCATACTTGCATGCAAAAGGTGGGTGCAAATACAGTAAGGAGTGACTGATCAGCCTCTCTTTCATTTTTGCCCCACCACAATCAATATTGCATTGCTAGCAGTTTTTACAGAAGCACAAAGGGTTTTACATAACACGTGGTTTAATTCACCTCAACATAATTGCAGTGCAATATCATGCCCACCATTTAATATAAAAGTGATAAAACCTTATGACCACATGAAATGATAATGCCAAAATGGGCAAGCTTTTCCAAATTCCACACGATAAAAGAGCCAAGGTTTAAAAAATACTACTTCCCTCTATGAAAAAAATGTTATCTTTGCAGTTACTGTGGGAATAATAAATTGAAGAAAAGAAAGAATGAAAATGATCTATTGTGATATATATCTCATTTGAATCTTTTCTTTCAAACACTCATTTATCTTCACACAGGACACAAGCAGGGCAAAGAATTACCAGAACCCTGAATTGGAAATAGTTAAAACTCTCTTGTATCTTGGAAATGAAAGATCACATTGAGTTAGTAGAACAGAGGTTCCCCAAAACATCCCAGACATAACTTTAAGACATCTCTAGTTTGTAAACAATCAATTAATAGATAATGAGAAACACATCTTTCAAAGATCCAAAAACAATATTGGCCGCAAGGAAGAAATGATCCATCAACTGGTACTGTATAGATTATTATTGTTTATATTCAAGCTCAATCTGAACCTTTAAGTTATGGACCTTGGACTATAAAAGGATACAGCAGACCAATTTATGGTTGACAACATCAAAGGAATAGAGAGAATTAAGAGTGAAGAGTAATAATTAAATTTCAGTTAAAAGTTCCTTTGAAATTAGATTTGAAAATATCATTTCCAGAGAAATGTGTAATGGGACAAATGCTAGGAATAAGCAAAATTATGGATAAGCAACAATTTTTATTGTAATGAAAAGTAACTTGGTTATCAAATGAATACACATGCACATGTTAGTTTATGCACATGTATGTATGTGCATGTATGTGTATACTGAGTTTACCGCATATATGCTACTGGGACAAATCTATAATAAATAATAATAAATAACCCTAGTTTTCTTGTTTGCTTCCTAACTACTAGAATATCAGGCAAATATAATTTCAGTTAATACTTGAAAATGAGTAAGTAGCCTTTTCTAATAGTGACTTTTAAAGCTAAATGACCAACTTCAACCATTTTTTAAAAAATGCTCTTACAAAATGGAATGGAAAAGCGCCCCCCCCAAGAAATAGTAGAATTAACTGTTTACTTGACTGATCTCAGAAAACTAAGTCCGTTCAGATTACAAGGAAGATAATGGCTTACCATTTCAGCAGAGTTACCAAGAAAACTATCTGGATGTATCTGTGAAATTATATCTGGATGTAATTTGTGAAATCATAGAAAGAGTTGATTTCTACGTCTTGAACAGTTGCTTCTCATTTTCTTGTGATACAACATGAGGCTTCAGGAAATACTGTGCCTTTTAAACTATTGTTTCCTCATGAAGCTACAGTCCTCCTTAAACTATAGCACACATTCCTTGTGTATTAAGTCAAAATGGGTTCTCTGTTCAGGCTTTCATGTACAGAATATGCTGAACAGAAAAGTTTACATTTGTAGTTTTTAGATACATCAAAATGAGTGTCTGTAAATGATGGGGATAATAATCACAAGTATCATGATGCAAATGGCAGAAATTACATAATTTGCATCACTACCTGACAGCATTATTGGAGCTGATACTGGATACCTAAGTACACCGGCCTTCTCCAACTTACCCTTTTCTAGATGTATCACAAGTCAATTTTAAACCATAAACTGCCTCTGCGACCTTGGCAAGGAGATCAAGGAAGGTCCTCCACAACCAGTGTAAATTGCACATGGCAACACCAGCATTGTGGCATGTCAAGAACTCCCTCTTCATAAGAAACAGACAATTTTAAAAATACTACATAATGTTGTTAGTGGGACATTTACATGAAAACACAAGCCATTCACATAGTCCATACAATATAAGACACTGATATGTAGTACAAGTTCTAATTCTGGAAGAAAATTACATTAATAATCCAGCTTTCTGTAAGAAAAAGTCTTGGGCCAATTTACACAGAACAGAATTAATTTCAACCATACTTTCTATTTTTTTAAAGAATAATAACAGTCATTTTTTTCAAACTTATTATTTATACATTATTTACATCATTCAAAGAATTTAATTCTGTTAATCAATA
Organism: Laticauda laticaudata; assembly: GCA_004320025.1. Lineage (NCBI taxonomy): Eukaryota > Metazoa > Chordata > Lepidosauria > Squamata > Elapidae > Laticauda > Laticauda laticaudata. The sequence continues at coordinate 9,188 of BHFT01053974.1, forward strand.
ACTTGAATGTGATTAAAGAATCCCATTGGCTAATAGCACAGAATCCCAAAAAATCTGGGATGACATGTACTATTATTTGATAAATACATCTGTAGATGTATTTATCTAGATACATAAAACTGGAATAGTTTTCTCTATTAAATATATGCATTGCTAAAACACAGTGCAGTACAAATAGCCCTCCTGCATAACATGAAGTTTTTTTTCCTATAATCATTTTATCAAAATCTTCAATATATAAAATATTTATAGCATACGCTTTAAGAAAAAAGTGTACACTTTCTCAGGCAAAAATACTATGGTAAAAGGCAACAGCATTGATAGCAAATAAATAATCCTTTCAATGTTGGAGAATTCCAGTTATGCATACTGACACAGGAATTCCCATCTCCTAGAAATCCACTGATTTTAAAATCCATAATCCTGGAAGTCTTAAAGCTTAATGTTGTAGCATGAAACAAATAGAGAAACAAACTGACCAACACTACAGGATATTAAGCTGCAAGAAGAAACATTTTCAACTGCGAATTTGGTTATACAGGGCAGAATTCTTCAGCTTATGTTGTAGGAGAACATTTTTATCCATCCAACACTAGTGCATTTTTAAAAAGTTTAAAAAATACTCTGAGTTTTGATTAGCTGCACTTGATTCAACAAGTGTTGCTTGTTGTGGACGTTTCAAAAGTTTTTTTCCCCCTTTTTAAATCAAACCTGTTGCTACACTAAGCAGACAAGTGCACCACAAAAAGGTAGTCCATGGGATAATTCACATTTCCAATCCAGAGGAATTATCTTATTCCAATTCGGGAAGTCATCCATTCCAGCCCTTGGCACAATCTGGGAGAAAAGAATAAAACTCAAGTCTTAACAAACATTTGCTTGTTAATCATTGTAGCACTATTTGTCTCCACTAAGAAATTATTATTTAAAGAGAAATTGACAAGAACCTAAACAAAATGCATTGTTGTAATTACACATTCCAAAAGGGAGGGAGGGAGGGAGGCAGGCAGGCATGCAATAACTTTTGTACCACTTTAGCATTTTGCCACCTCAGTCTGTTCCAGGCCAAGCCCAGGCACAATAAGGTAATGGTTTTAGTTAAAGGAAAAAGCAGAAGATTATCTGAGTACATTAAAATTCTCTAATCCAGGTCTCTTCAATTAACAAATACTTCTGAACAGAAAAATCTTGAACTTGTGGAACTTTTAAAGATAGTAAACAATAGCTAAGTCTATTATGGCTCATTTTAATATAACTGCCTTCTGTCCATTGGCCCCAAATTTAAAATTATCCTGTAGTATATTATATAAATTTCCATTCTTCCTCATAGCCAAAAGTATTTGATCTGATGAAATATCTGATTAAGTGGGAGAGAGTTACCATATATACTCGCATATAAGCCGACTTTAGAACGCTTTTTTTTTTCCAAATTTGGGGGTCGGCTTATACGCGCATAAATCTGATTATTGGTGGCCGTGCCTCGATTTGCACTGGAGCAGCGACTTAGCCGTGGCAGCTTCCCGCGATGAGAGTCTTGGCTCTCACACTCCTGTCAGCTGGCCCTTAGCAGCCCTCGCGTCAAGGAAAACGTGCGGGAAGTCGGGCAGCGACTTAGCGTGGCGGCTTCCCATGATGAGAGTCTTGGCTCTCGCACTCCCTGTCAGCTGGCCCTTAGCAGCCCTCGCGTCAAGGAAAACGTGTGCGAAGTCAGGCAGCGACTTAGCGTGGCGGCTTCCCGTGATGAGAGTCTTGGCTCTCGCACTCCCTGTCAGCTGGCCCTTAGCAGCCCTCACGTCAAGGAAAACGTGCGCGAAGTCGGGCAGCGACTTAGCGTGGCAGCTTCCCGTGATGAGAGTCTTGGCTCTCGCACTCCCTGTCAGCTGGCCCTTAGCAGCCTCGCGTCAAGGAAACGTGCGCGAAAATCGGCCATTTTTCTCCCTGGATGGACGATGAGCTGCAACTTTTGCCCTGCCGCCTTTTCCCTCTGGGCTTCAACTTCTGCTGTTCAGGGAAGTCGCGCCCAAAGCCCTGTCCTCCCAGAATCTTTCTGACGGTGAGCCTTGACAGTGAGATCAGGGGTTTGAACACCATGGTATTTGAGGGTTTGGCTTATATGCGAGTTTTTGCAAAATTCTCATTTTGGGGCAGTTTTTTAAGGGTCGGCTTTTTTGCGAGATCGGCTTATATGCGAGTATATATGGGGTAAAGTTATTTCAAAGCTTTCTTGAAAATTACTCAATCAAATATGTCCATATTTTCTTAAATATTTAGCTTAAGCTTTAAGAAAAATAATGGCACTGTAATCATGTCCCTCTTTTCTATTAACAATTTATTTCTAATGAAAACTAACATTAATCATGTAGTTTAGAAATATTTACTTAATTTGAATAAAAAATATAGAAGTTGTTAAGTGTCTCTGAAGTAAAATATTTTATCACAGTACTTACCCTTCTCCTGTTAATGCACAACAGGACTGAATGTGCCATGGGTGATCCTTTATGGAACTAAGGGTTAAATACTTGGAAATTTCAGCAGCTGTCATGCAACCTTTCATATCTTGCTTATTTGCAAAAATTGAGAACTGCAGCTTTTGTAAATCCTGTAAATTGCAATATTCAGATGACTCAGATAACTATGATGCTAATTTCTACAAATATAACATCATATATAATATATATGTTTTTATATATATTTATTTATATATATATTTATTTATTTATAAATATATTTATATATTTATATATATATATTATATATATATATATTATATATATTGCTGCTGTTCAGCTTTCTTCAGAGTGATGAGCATCAGGCTTCTGTATTGAGTTTGTATGAAGCCTGATGATGGCAATGAGATTCTGCTGAAATGTTGCTACAACTTTAAAAGCACTACAATGACGTGGGATAATACCCGAAGGAAGCTGAACAGCACACATGTAAGTACCCGCGGAAAACTTAAAAAAACAAATATATATATATATATATATATACACACACACACATATAAATCATCAGATATATGCTACTATGACTTTAATTGTGACAATTGCTTTAATGTAAAGTGGTAATACATTTCACCTGTGTCAGAAAGGGACAATCTTTTTAGGAAATGCTGCACAATAAACTTAGCAAACAACAACAAAAAGTCAACACCTTAAAACATGAAATTTTAGCCATTATTAAGGTTTGTTTCTCCATAAATAGAAATTACTTTTCCACTGCTGGACCTCTTAATATTTGCCAGTGAATAACTTTGTTCTTCCCAGAAGGCTGTTTCAGAGGTTGACAAATTTTCTGTAATAACTGGGATATAAAATCAGAACTCTGTTCTGCATTAGTTGGCAGGTTATGCCATCCACTTTTAAGCACTTAAGATACAAACTGAAGTTGACATTCCAGAAATAGAGGTTAAAGTTCTTTTGGCCCAAACTAGGTTAATGCTGACATCAAATTCAATCATAGAATTTTCTCAGCAAAAATCCTCCTTTGGGGATTTTTATGAACTCCCTGGTATAAATCCTGGGAATTCATAAGGAATACAGTCAAGGCTAAATGAAATACCTCATGAGCCAACATGTGGTATAGTTCTTCTTTTGTGACGGACAACCTCTCACGATCAATACTGTCAACTACAAGGATTATAAACTGTGGAAAAAAGGAAGAGTTGAAGAAAAAACGGAAGAAATATGTTGTAAAACAGGTAGTATCCCGGCAGATGAAACTCTTGATGTAAGTGCAACTACATAATCTGTTGCACAAACAAGAGCAACATCTGTTTCCACTCTTTCTTAAGTTCCTGCTCTTATTTGAAAGCAAATGGCAAGGGAATCTTATGGTACAACAGGAACAGGCACAATCAAAGCATTTAGCATTGAAACTCTCCAGAAATAATTTTTGTTTTCCTCTTCAGGCTTTTCTGAGATCAAAGCCATGTAGTACCACTCATGGGCAAGGTGAAAAGATCACTTCCTATGTCCTGAAAGCCTTAAAAACAGATACTCCAAGCAAAATCTTTTTCTATGACTGTCTTTCCAGGAATATTCAGCCTTAAATCTCATCTTACTTGCTTTGGGCAAAATTTGCCCATTATTGGGCAAAATGGAAACTGGGCACCAGCTGATAATAATGCCCTCCCTCTTTTTATTAACAAAAACTATCTCAAAGTGAGATGCAGTATTTATTCTTGTAATCGTTTTTCAAACAAATCTCCAACAGCACCAACATAAACAATCAACACTGAGCATATGCAAAGAAACAACCAGGGACTAGACATCATTAACTTGTACCAATTGCAAACCAGCTTAGTTAAAGGCCATTCAGAAGTCAGGATACCTGGCTATAAAGACAGGAACCCAGTTAGTTGTTGCTTAGTTGCCTGTGATCATCTTGTTTCTGAAGATGTGACCAATGTCAGGAAGTCCGTTCCCTAAACCAGGGGTCCCCAATCTGTGGGCTGCAGCTCACTACCAGGCCAAAGCCTATTTGTAACTGGGCCGTGGGAGTGGTGGGTTGCTGCTGTGCATAGCCCCACTCATGTGGGCAGCTGGCACCAGTGTTTGCAGCCCCATTTGCAAATGAAGCTATGCATGCATCTGCCACCTGCTCCTTGCACAAAACCATCCCCACTTCTCCCCAATGCCAGGCTGCCAACCCTGAAAGGTTGGGGAACATTGCCCCAGACCATGGCCACGAACCTGGAGTCCAGTATACCCAACAATTACTGGCTATGAAACAGTGTACCAAAAGACCCCTGACATCATAAAGGGCCAAAAATCATAATAAAAGTCACCTACCTCTGTATTTGAATAATACATATTCCAGGATGATCTTAATGACTCTTGTCCACCAATATCCCACATAAGGAAATGTGTGTTTTTCACTACAATTTCTTCAACATTACTGCCTATAGTAGGAGATGTGTGAACCACCTCATTCATTAAACTAAAAAGAAAAAGAAAAGACAGTTATATAAAATGATCTGAAATGCAGCTACTAGAAGACTGACCAGAATGATATACAATAATTCTGACTCAATTTGTTTCTTTAAAAAAAAGATTTCAAGGGATTTTCATTATGTCCTTATATTGTGCTAACTTTTGCTCATAACACTTTGCGATGTGTTTTTTAATATGTTTGCCATATACTAATTAATAATTTAAAAATATTGTGCACCAATTATGGTTCACCATTGTTCAAAGAAGTTTATAAAAGGGATGTGCTATAATTTGGAAATGCATTGGAAAAGAGGTTGATGAATTCAAATGTAGCATCTCTACAACTTTTTAAATCAGTCGTGAGTTTTTCTGGCATTAGACAATTACTTTCAACAGCTGCCATGTGATCCTGGCTAGTTTAGAGTTGCAGACAACTGTTACATATACTCTCCATAGCAAAATTGGATTCAAATATGAAGTGTTTCAGAACAGAATATCAGAATATTCTAGGTCATATGCTGAGTACCATTTATGATTACCAGATTTGAGTTTGGTCTGCAACCAAAATTCAATCAGAATCAGAAGGGGTTATCAGCTCACAGAGTCCTATACAAAATCACTTTGTCTTGTCAATGTCTGGAGGACTTTATGTTCAGACAACAGTTAAAAGTTCTACTTTCTCCATTACACGGTGAGGGTGATTTCTAAGTTCAGTTACAAAAGAAGCTTTAACACTATACTACGCTATGGACTTAATCATATATGAGAAATTTAGCAGTGTAAGATATCTTCATAAGAAGGGCTGCAATAATAAATTCTGTTTGATATTCTCTCACTCACTTTTTCTCAGCATAAATGATTCAGCAACACTTCCAGAATGTTCTCTCTCTGCATAGACTTCAATACTTGATCTTTGTGCTGATAGCCAGCATATCAATTACCTGCCAGTGTCCTTAAAGCCCATGTCACACTGCACCAACGGATGAAAAGAGGATGTAAAATGGAGAGAAACATTTGCCATCCATTGGTTAACGTGATGCATCCGTTCTGTGCTCACTGCATGCGTTTTTCATACTTTCTATCCATCCAGCATCCATCTACTGAGATTTCATCCGCTCAAAAAGTTTTGAGCTGCACAAAACTTTTTGAACAGATAAAGTATCCAACGTGTCCATTCTACATCCGCTACGCATACGGGGAACATCCGTTATACGTCCGTCATCATCCGTTATGCGTCCGCCTATATCCGCTAGGCATCTGCTGTGCATCCGCGCAACTCACATCCACTCCAGCAGAAAACGGACACAGGGAGGAAGCAAAACGGGCGCGGAACAGACATGCAGCATTGGTACCACAGGCGTAGAAAGGATGAAAGCGGATGCAGCTCACATATAAAGCATTAAAACGGAAAAAACATTCATATAGGGGATGTATCTCGGATATTTAGGATGTCTGGAGGATGCCTGGAGTATATGGAAGGACAACCTAGCGGAAAAACGATATTTCCTATAAAAAGGAGAGAAATCACCTGGATCTCATTTTCAGTCCAGCAGCCCTGCTGTGCAGACCTCTTCAGCCTTGCTCTTGCTCTTTCACAGCATCCAGTCATCTCCACCATGGATCATCACACACTCCTTTTGGTAGCCACCATCATTCTACAACAGTGTGAAGCCCTCTACAGGCTCTTTCACCTGTCCATGGGAAGAAAAGGAGGCGTCCAAGAAAGTGTCTGGGTCCAAAGATGGATCGCGAGAAGAGCCGAGTACGGACTGTATGACAAGCTGATGGTGGAGCTAAGCAACGAAGACACTCGTGCATGCCAGAACTTCATGAGGATGCCACCAGCCATTTTAAACGAAGTTGTGTAGCGGATAGAATCCAGGTTGACCAAGGCAAACACCAACTTCTGGCCCAGCCTGGACCATGGACTGAAGGTGGCACTGACTCTGCACCACCTGGCCTCAGGGACCACGTACAAGAACATGCAGTACGCCTGGAGGGTGCCACACAACACCATCAGCATTGTGGGTCAGAGAAGTGGTGCAGGCCATCGTCGAAGAATATCTGGAGAGCTCCTCCAGTCCCCCTCCACTGAAGAAGGCTGGAAGAAAAGTTGCAGAGCAGTGGTATCAGAAGTGGAACTTCCCCCACACCCGTTGGAGCCATAGATGGGAAGCACGTGACCTGCAAAGCTCCAGCCAACTCAGGGTCCAATTATTTCAACTACAAGGGCTTCTTCAGCATCATCCTCTTTGCCATGGTCGATGCTGACTACAAGTTCATGTACATCGATGTTCAGGCAATGGGTCAGCTTCAGATGCCCGTATACAACACCAGTCACCCTCAAGGAGGGGCTGGAATGCAACCTTATCATGGGCTTACCAGATCCAGACCCCTGCCCAATGACACACAAGATGTGCCCTACTTCATTGTGGGGGTGATGCCTTCTCCCTCAGAACCTACCTCATGAAGCCCTACACTTCCAGATGCCTCACCTGTGAAGAGAGGATCTTTCAACTACAGGCTGTCCAGGGCAAGACGGGTGGTGGAGAACGCCTTTGGCATCCTGGCCAACAGGTTCCAGGTACTTTCTCACCACCATGCAGCATCGCCCAGAGACCGTGAGAACATCGTGGAAGCTTGCTGCATCCTGCACAATCTCATGCGCACCGGCGTACCCAGGGTTGCAGAACAGGTTTGTGGGACCGCCAACAAGGCAATGGGACATGGAGCCTGGTGAATGGAGGCAAGGGCGAAACCTGATAGATACTGTGGATGTGCAAGGCCCTACAGAGCTTCACGTGAAGGGAAGAAGCAGCGCAACCTCCTGAAACACTGGGTGCAACTTCCCAGCTGAAGCAGTGGAGTGGCAAGACAGGATGGTAGATGCTTAATGGATGCTTCCTTCAGCCTGTCTCATCACACTGATGAGATTGTGCCATGTATGTTCAGTGGCCCTACAATGAACAGGGCATTTAATAAAGAGTTGTGTTTATGTTTGAAATGTGTGTTGATGAATGATTAAATTGTTATTGATAATAAAGGGCAGAGGGGGCACCTGGGAGGGTGGACCATACAGTCCCACTATGCTTGCACTGGAGGTTTATCTATCCCACAGCTATTACCCATCCCACAGGTATCCCTGCCCATCCCACTGCTATCTTTACCCATCCCACAAGCATGCAAAGGCTTAAACCATTTCTAAAAGTTTCCACCAAGACTTTATTTACTAAAAAGAACTGAACCAAGTCTGTGAAACAAAGATAAACTTTATTAATAAACAAACTGTAAAAGCAAAATGACCCAAGTAAAGTGTCCAAGCAAAGATAAAGTCAACAGGTAGCAACCCAGTCTCTGGCACTCTTCTCAGTCACTCTGAGCGTGCCCATGGTCTCAGGGGTGAAGGTCCAGGGGCTGTGGAGGTGGCTGCTACTGGAGTGCTGGTCTGAGGTGCCATTGGGGTGCCTGGCCCCCAAGAGGACAACAGTGGACGGTGTGTTGAGGAAGCTCTCAGACAGCTGGCTCAGCCGCGTGATGTTGAGAGCTCCTTCCTCCATGCCATGGGGTGGCAGGCCCAATACCGATGACAGATGTACTGAGGCCGGCTTGGCTGTGGGGTGGAGGAAGGAGCAGTGTAGTGGGGCTGTCTGGTCTGCAGCTGGGTGAGGACTGGCGTGGTGGGCATCGGTGGCGTTGGTGGCAGCAGTGGCATGGGTTGCATCTGTCGCATGCGATGAACCTCTGCCTGGACTGGGAAGGGCTGCCTGTGCTGCTGAACTCCTGGTAGCCGTAGCCTTGGTAGGTGAGGGCTGTGGAAAGCCTTGAAGGGCTGTGACATCACCTGGGGTAGAGGAACAACCTTGGACTGGGTCGGAGCAGGTTCAGCTGGGCCTGGAGGTGGTGCAGAAGACCTGTGATCCTCTCCTGATCACCTTGGTACTGGGATTCGGACATTCCATGAGGGTCTGGTTGACATAGGTGAGGAAGGGCTTTCTGTTAGAGGATGGTATGTCAGTGTGTACCAGCTGAGAGAGATCTACCGCTGCTTCGATGTGTGTCCCTGATCTCCGTAGGACAGTGTGGCTCTGTCCCTCCGGTCTGGCTTTCTGTCTGCTTTCTGTGGAGGTGGAGCTGTGGGGTGAGTTGGTCTCTGGTGGCAGTGGCCCCCTCTTTCTCCAACTGCATCAGGGGGTCCTCCACGTGCTCCGCCATGGGGAATGCAGCTGTCGGGGGTCTCCATCGTGGGGCGCTCCACGAGATACCTGCCTGACACAGGAGCTGACTCTTGGCCAGAAGAACTGGCTCTCTGTGGGCTGCCTGAGAGAGAGGGTTGACAGAGGGGCTGCTCCTCGGTGGCGGATCTCACTCTCCAAGAAGCTGCACTTGGCCATCACATAGGTCTCCCAGTCGGTGAGCTTGACCGCGGCCTGGCCAGACTTCTCAAGGTGCAGCTTCCCCTACCAGGTGTGCATGTGCTTCCACCACCCGAGGAGGACCTCCGAAGTGTAGCCCAGGCTCTCCGCCTTCTCTCTCCAAGCCGCCTGCTTCCGCTTGGTGTCTTGATAGAGCCTGTGTCCCTTCCGCCAGAGGGACTCGTTCTCCCTCAGCCATTCGAGCACCTCATCATCATGTTCCTCTTTGATGGAGTACTGCCTCTCTCCCTATCGCGCAATTGCCTCTTCCTTCCTCTGGCAGGGACCTTCTAGGCCCTCATCAGTAGGGCTTTGAGGTTCTAGGGGCTGGTCCACCACACCAGCAGCAGCAGCAGTAGCAGCAGGACCAGCAGCACCAGGAGCACCAGCAGGACCAGGAAGCAGCACAGAGAAGCACCAGCACCAACAGAGTCAGCCCCAGCAGCAGAAGCCCAGCAGAAGCAGAGTAGCACCAGAGGGTGGGATGGTGGCCCTGTCCTTCTTGCCAGGGCTGGCAGGAGTAGACACAGGCTTCCTCTTCTTCCCATGGTTGTTGGCTGGAGATGTGTCTGGCAGCAGGTCTTCCTCTGAATGGTGACCTGCTTGCATCCTTTTATATCCACGGGGCTACGCAATGCATCCTCCCCGCATGCGCAGTGAACGCTAGGCATCCGCTAGGCATCTGCTAGGCGTCCGTGATGCATCCGCGTCATCCGCTCGGCATCCGCTCTGCATCCGCTCCTTCAGCTGCGCGTCCGGTTCGCTGTGCTCCCCCGGAAGCCCTGCGGACGTGCCATCCACTTCTATCCGCTAGGCTTTCGTTGAGCATCCGCTTAATCCTCGTTACGTCCTCTCCCCGTCCGTTCCTTTCCATTGTTGTCCGCTCTGTTTATGCAAATTTGGGGCACTTTTGAGAGCGGATAACAGATGGAAGATTTTCTCGTCTGCTGTGTCCTTTTTACATACGTTTTGCATCCGTCGGCTGATGTGACAGGACCTTTAGAACAACTAATTCTGATCAGCCATAAAGGAATTTGCAATATAGGAAAGAAATATTCTAAAGAAAATTCAGTAGTAATATTATATTTGAAATAAGCAGAACAACTAAAAGAATAATAGGACATTATTCTTTCACCAATAGTAATAAACTGGATTGTTAATCAAATTCTGATACAAAAGGATTAAGAAAATACCTAAGATACTGGAAGAACTAAGCCGAGTTCTTGTTTAAAATGTATGCTCATGCTGAAAAACACATTCAAACTCTCAGAGATATTTGATACTGAGGAATTTAAAATACCTTTCAGTTTTGGGCAGGTTTTATTTCTCAGAAATTTATTAATCTTACAGAAATACTGAAACATTGTTAGCTTCATGGATTGAAAGCTAGAAATGTATACTTACAATTGGTACAGAATTGTAGTCTTCCCAGCATTGTCAAGTCCCACAATTATTACTTTGTGTTCTACAATGCATAGAAATGAACAGTTAAAAAACTCATCAACACTAACAAGTAAGCTACATTTTAATTTAATATGTCCTACAGCTATCTTATTTCATTTATATGCCTCAGTGTTATATGATGAAAGCATCATTTCATTTATTTCATTTCATTTCATTATAGAATAGTTTGAATGACTGGAAATCTGACTTAAAATGAAGTCAGGCAAGTATTTTCCAGAATAAAAGAGATTTTGCTTCTATGTTAATTTCCATACTTGCCAAAGACTTCCCTAAGTATTATTATTTTTTCAAAAAAGTCTGGAGGGCAGATATAGAAAAGTACAGAGTGTTTGTTAGACAACCAACAGTCTCCTAATATTTGTTTTACAAATATCAATAGCTATACTGGAAAGTCCTCTATTTACAACCATTTGTTTAGTGTAGTCCTCTATTTACAATCATTTGTTTAGTATAGTCCTCTATTTACAATCATTTGTTTAGTATAGTCCCCCATTTACAACAATTTGTTTAGCGAAAATTGCAACAAAAAAAGTGACTTACAACTGCTCTTTGCACATGACTGTCACAACATCTCCATCATCATGTGATTAAAATCCAGGCACTTGGCAAATATTTTGGCATATATGGCTATAATACCCAAGGGGTCACGTGATCATCATTTACAATCTTCCTAGATGGAGTCTGACAAGCAAAGTCAGTGGAAGAAGCCAATTTTTGCTTAACAACTGCATGATTCACTTAAGAACGTACTGATGCACTTAATAATTTTAGTGAAAAGGGTTATAAAATTTGGTGTGATTCATTTAACAACTGCCTTGCTTAGCAATGTAAACTTTGATTCAAATGTGATCACAAGTTGAGGACTATCTTTATACATTACTTTTAAACTTTTAAACCATTTAAACTTTTAAACCAATCTATTTACTACTGAGAAAAGTATATACAAAACAAGGGCTCAGGAACTTGAAATTCCACCTCATGAAACATCACCAGATCAAGGTTGAGAAGTCTTCCAATTACAGTATATATACGAAGCCGTATCAGCTTAATGTAAAATACATATTCCATAAGCTAGCATCATAAAATCAATGTTATTATCTCACTTTTTATTTCAATTCTTAATGATAGCTTATTATGTGTTCACTCATAAAACAAGGATTTTAACCATGGATTGCTCCCCAAGGTTGAATCTAGTTAACATACCATGCTAAATCAAAATAGAAGAATTCCCATTTCCTGTAGGCTGAAAACAAACAAATCGCATCATTTCTCCGTGTTAACTAAGGAGGTCAATCTTCTACTTGAAGCTATTACGCAAGTCACAAGTCAAATACAAACAATATTGTATTTGATTAATATCTTTGAGCAGCTTCTCATATCAGTATCTCTACTGAATCTTCTGAAGAATACTCTCCTCTGATGACAAAACTGAGCATGAGAAAATGGTTTCTATACCACTGTCAGATCTATGCCCAACAACACAGGCTGAAGCTTTTTCACACAGTTTAGGCAATCTCCCCCAGGAATATAAAACTTTTTTGAATCAAAAGTCAAATAATTCTTTTTGGGGGACATAATCCTGAAGGAGATAAGAGAAGAAATAAAATTGTTATTTTAATTTAATTTTAAAATTACTGAATATAGTTATAGTTACTAAACATATGGGAAGTATTTGTTTTCTTAATCATGCTACTGATTAAGCAGAATGGCTGTGTGTGTGTGTGTGTGTGTGTTTCACTTAAAGAGATCAAAAGCTTATTCTCAAATTTGATATAATGTGGCATTACCAACATTTAAAAATGGTTCACAACTGTAACAGTATACCATCAATGTATAATTTGACTTATATGACATTTAGCCCTTTGCTTTATAAAATTTTAAAATTTCATAAACAAATATTTGCATTCATTACAGATAAAAAAAGAAAAAGACTGGTACATTTTCTTAAACATTGGCCAGATAATTTCAGATACATAAAAATGGAAGATGATGGAAAAGTTCTTATATTTTTACATTTTAACACAGTAAAATTTCTCCCCAAGGAGACAAAAGCCAAGAGACACAATAGAAGAAACTTTGCCCAGATCTCTGTTCTGGTTTGATTCAGCATCTGAATCTACCCTCACCATCAATGACCTATGTCCCAAATACTCGACTACTTTTGGTTTGTGTTTCTCAATCTTAACAACTTTAACTTGTGTGGAATTCAGTTCAGTATCAGTTGGTGAACTTTCGCTCTGAGAACTCAGCCAGTTTGCATGTTAGCTGGGGAATTCTGGGAATTGAAGTCCACATCACTTAATATTGCTAAGAAACGGTGTTCTAGTTTAACGTCCACATGAGGAGTAGCATACCGGTTAGCTGTTAATTGATTTGAAACGATCTTTTCCAGCCTCGCCACTCACAGGAGGGAACAGGTGGCTGGATATAGAATAAGTTATGACATTTTTTCAGGATAAAACGCAGGCAATAAAAAAGGGGGGGAAAGCCCCCCAGTCAAGCTCAGCAACCCGAATGTGTTCCCACAAGCGCTATCTCAGCAACAATACACAAGGGTTTTGTCATTCGTTTTCTCCCACGTCCTCATCTGGCAATGGCTCTGGGATGCTCTACATGTGGTCTCCCATCCCAAGTCCAAACAGAGGCGAATCTTACTTAGCCTTCTAAGCTACAAACCCGTCCCAGGCGAGTCTCCTCCCGCTGCTTCCTACCGGGATCGGTCCTCCCCGCGAGACCCATGCCTTTCTTTGCTCCCATGCCCGCCACCAAAGCCCAGGCTGCCCATTCGGATCCAGGCTCCCCCCGGGGTTCTCCCTCTGCTTCTGCCTCGCGGGGAGCAGCGCTGCTGCCGGGCTTTCCTGCTGGATCTAATCACTCACCTTGCGTACAGAATAGATTCCACAACTTGGCGAACAGGAGCCCCATCCCGGAATGGGAGCCGCGATCTCCGATAGAGTTGGCTAAGCGCCTTCCTCCGTCCCGTATTCCCTACCCAACGCGGCCGAAAAAGCAGGCAGGACCGAAACCGCTTCGGCTCCGCCTCCGCCTCCTCCCTCCAGCCACACAGGCAGCAAACGGAGCCACACCCCTCCTTCCTTGCCTCAGAGTTGACGTCACTACGTCGGGATTCGCGCAAGATGGTAAAGCCCCGGGACTTGCCATGACGTTGCCCCGAAGAGCGAAACAGGGAAGTCTCTTGGCCCTCAGAGAGTTTCCATTTGAGCGCCGCCATATGCGGGGCAACTGAAGGTTGCAAGCGAGAATGATTCTTTGTATTGCCCCGAGCTTTCAATACACAACCGGAAATGTCAGAATATAGGTTCAATACTGATTCCGATCAGCGAGGCAGGATGAGGGAAGTTCCAGACTATAACGTCATCCCTGTCCTCGCTTTAAGTGGTTACGTTTTATCCTTCTTCCCTCTCCCCGCCTCTGTTTAATATTCCTGGAGGGGTGGGAACACCGTTTCATATGGAGGAGAGTTCTTCCTCGTTTGAAAAGGAGAATACATTTGGGAGATATTTGATTCCCCAAATCCAGTTAACAAAAACAAAACTTGTTTTTTCTACTTTTTAAAAAAATCTGATTTCTATAAAAGCAAAAGATATATGGGAGTGATCAGCTATCACAGAACATATAGTTCATCTCCATGGAAAGTAGAAACAGCTTTCAATTTATTCCCTTCCAGTCGTGTTAGATTATCCAGTGTTTCTCAAATTTAGCAACTTTTAAGATATGCTGGCTGGGAGTTGGAAGTCCGCATCTTAAAAGTTGTTAAGTTAAAGAAACACTGAATTAAACTCATTGGTTTTCATCCTGAATGAGAATCCCAATCAAATACATTTGGTGGGGAGGAGGCTTGGCAATCTCTTTATCTATTGTTGAATAAGTAATATGCCTGGTTTTGCCAAACTACACTTTGCAGGTTCCTTCCCTGTGGGCTGTGACTGTTGGGAATTTAGTTTACATTTGCAAAGCCATGGTCTACGAATGTATCTCCCTTCCCATCCTTAGATTCAATTTCTAAAATTTAAAGATGTTTTAATGCTCATAAATTCTATTCACTTTGAGTAGTTCAGACATTTAGTATGTCTGGTTATATATAGAATATATATAGAATAATGTACTGGTCCATTATTTAATTATTATCTAAAATCTTTTATGAAAGTAATATATTTAGAAGAGCAAGAAAACATGTAAGCCATCAAATCAATGCTCTATATTTCTTTGTGTTTAGGGAAAGTATACTTAATAGCAATAACACTTAGACTTACATCGTATATCACTTCACAGTGCTTTATAGCCAGTTTTGAAGGTGTGTTTTTGGATTCAAAAGTTTTAAAAAATGGATAGAATGAATGGAGGTAAAGATTACACCTAAAGTAGCAGCCATATCAAATTTAGATTTGATTGGTTGTTTTGTTCGGAAAACACACGAGGTAGACCGGGTTCCAACAACAAAAGGCTTTATTCAACAAACAGTCAGAATAGGAACACTTTGGCTGCAGCCGAGGCCAGCCTTTTATACAGGCTGGCCTGCCTGCTTTNAACCAATCCACTGCTTACTTTACTGGGCCAATCAGAAGTGTAAGTCTAGGAGTCAACCATTTACATATAGAACATTGGTATTATCAAACTTTGCAACTTCTCAAACCCCATACTGGAAATGTACTCTTTAATATTAATGACTTGAATTAATAAATGCATAAACTAAAACTATGATAGAATCTAGAACTATTTCTGTAATTTGTTTCCAACTGATGTTTTAGTTTGTTAGCTCTGACAAATAACTTACAGAAGCTGTTTTGCTACAGAAACAAAAACTCTTGTGAAATCGAAAACATATCTTTCATTATACAAGCACTAGCATGACTTTGGGTTACTTTATCATACTAATAGTGTATTAGTCACTGTTACCTTTTTTGGTGCTAAACAACAAACTGTTTCTGTTTTAAAATTCTAGTGATTTAAAATAACCAATAAAAATTGAATTTCCCTTGTACACTTCTATAGATATACTAATGCACAGATGGAATATATACACATTGATCTAGAGCCTGACTGTATTGTATTTGATTAATGAAAGCTACATCAAGATTTAATCAATCACTGTGGAATAAGAAAACACCAAGGATTCCTCCTATATACTCCAATGTCTGCTCAATATACATACAAGTTTTTGAAAAACAGGAAAATTTACTCAGTATTTTGCTAAATTTTTAGTCTGATTATGGTGACTGGTTCTTTCAGGTATTAAAACTTTTTTCATCTGCCCTCGCTAACAAATGAGAGTTAGAAGTGTCCAAGGACTTATACATTTGAAGACTAGCAATACCTGGAGAACTTCATTTTTACATGAGATATGTATTTGCCAGATTTAATTGTACAATATAAAGTGTGAAATTGGAGATCCTTTTTTGGGGGGAGGAGGGTGGAAAGATTGTCGGCAGTACGCTATATAGTGGGGAAAATTGTCACCCAAAGTGAAAGTATGCTGCTGCTATACTCGTTGGAAGTATTAGCAATAGAAATTTGACTTATATACTGCAAACATTTTACAGCACTCTCTGGGAGGTTTCCAATATCAGCATATTGCCCCCAATAATCGGGGTTCCCATTTTACTGACCTCAGAAGGATAAAACCTTGAATCCCTTAGGATCGAATTCCAGGCTGTGGGCAGAATTTGTCAGCAATATTGCATTATAACCATCAGGGCTCCTTAGTATCTGAAAGAGTATTCTACTTCCATACACACATCATTCAAATGTTATCATTTTTTCAACAGAAACCTTTATTATGACAAATAATACCCACCACTGAGTCGTAGCCATTGATTCTCATAATTTACAATCTATTCTTATTTGTAGTATAATGGAGAAGTGAAATATTGGCCTCTGCTTTAGGAATTAAAATGTATGAGCTGGAGTAGCACTGTATCTGTTCTGTATGCAAATAACTGTCTCCAAATAATGCATTCTGATTGGTTGTTTAAAACTAAAAGGGATTGGTTCAAAAGGAACCAATCCCTGAAGCCGCG
>BHFT01053975.1:0-22690 GCA_004320025.1 Laticauda laticaudata
CCTGGGCAGGCCTCGTCGCACGCTGAATGTCCTAGCATGACCTCGTGCTAGTCTTAATAGAGACTTACATTGCTGCTTCCATGGTCTTGAGAGTGTCTCCTATCTCTCTTTGAAGTGTGTGAGTCTTTTGTGATCGTAGCCGTTGCTGTAGTGAAGTAAGTTCCCCGTCGGACATTGGGTGCTCAGCAGAAGATCCATAATCAATCTTGCTTCTGCGTCGAGTCTCTCTGGCCCCTACAAGGCTCTCCAGAGTGTGTCCGAGCGTCGAGCCTTCGCGAGTGAGATTCCCAAGTTGGAGGAGGTCTCTACCGTAATGGAGCGTGCTGCACTCTTACTTATATATGTATATATTATACCGTCCTTCTCGTATATGAGGCACGAAACGTTATTCGCAATGATGACTTCCCTATACTTGCTATGCTAGGGATGAGAGGAATTCCGGAAGTTGATATCCACCCACCAACTTGCCGAAGGTTGAAATAGAGACCCATATGTTGGGTTATAATATCTGCGTTGTAATCTCCTATGCTTTGTAGCCTGGGATGATTCCTGTCTATTTCTCAATGCTATCACTCTCTGGAGTGATACGTGATGCTACCAGTGTCCTACGAAGGCTGTTTCTCAGCACGCGTGATAGTTCTTGGTCATCTATCTAACCTACAAGCCCATGCTTGCATCATGATAATTGTCGAAGATACGGCCGCCTGGTGGGCTTTTGATGCGGTGTTGAGACACACGCCAAACTAGCAGTGTTTCTTCTCTTACTTATTTGATTGTAGTATGTGAGTGCTTCTTCAATTGCGAGGTGAGGCCACTATCTCACTTTTTTTGGTGAGTTTGTCCTGAATAGATGATTTATCGCTTTCTGTCGGACATCAGTGCCCAGGTGGGTTGTCAAAGTGATTTTGTAATCTCAACCAAATCAAGACAGAGAACAAAGAGGAACGGCAAAGCCTTCCTCCCATATATAAAAGGCACTACAGACAAAATCAACAAGATCCTCCAAAAACACAACATTAAAATAGCATTCTGCACTTACAGAAAAATATCCACCATCCGAAGAAACCCTAAAGACAAAATCAAGTTAGAAAACCAAGGAGTAATACACATACACATACAAGGGTCTCAGCATCTTTTTTTTAAATATTCTGGTGACAAACAAACAGATGTAATAAATAATATGCATGGACAGATACTGTATACTCTGATACCTATTCTGCTTTGCTGTATCCCAGAAAGTATTAGTTGAAACTCCAAGGAGAATGAATTCTCAATAAATAATTAGGATGGAGTGATTCTGAACATCATAATAGAACTTGCACATGATAAAAGGCCATCACACTATTGGCTGAAAGAGTGATGTCTTCATAAATATTGGTCTGTTTTCCAAGTCTGTATTTATTATTCATTCTCTTTGGGAAGCTGAAACCCAACAGCTTCATTTTCAATTAATATGCATGCATGTCTGGAATCACACACTGCTGGTGTTACAAAGGGGAAACTTGTTCAGTTCAGTTAGAGTGTGTTGTTCAGTTGGCTGAGTGTGAACCAGATGACCTTTTTGTGGAGTTTCTCTACCTTCCCCCACACCATTCAGCCAAGAGATTTCCGATTAAAATCCAGCTCATCCCATTGTCAACACCAATCATTCTGAAGAATAAAGCAGAATATTTTGTTATTAAGCTTTCTCCAACAGGATGCCTCTAATCTCTTTCCCATATGCATTGTCCTTTACACAAATGAATTCTTCATTCTGGTGATGGATCTTAAACACAAATTAAATCAGATCAGACCAGGAGAATTTAGTCCCATGGAAAGAAGATTAAAAGAGGGTATGCTGAGATAGAAGAATAAATGGATAGATAAGTAGATTGGAAGGTAGAGAAGATAGTAATAGACAGAAAGATCAACAGATAGATAAATACAAAGAAGATGGAGATAGATAGATAGATAGATAGATAGATAGATAGATAGATAGATAGATCGACTATAATTAAAAGAATGGTGCAGTGGCCTAGAGGTGGAGCTCTTGCCTCACAATCAAGGAGATGTTGAATTTAGATATAGATGCAGAAGCGCGCACGAATACTTTCTCTTTCGTAGGGCAACAATGAGAGATGTATCTGCTTGAATATATCCAACATTGGCAACAGGAAGGGCATCTAGGCGATAGTAACGCGACTCCAGCTCGCAATTCAGCGACGACTCCACCCCAGGCTTATGGGTCCTAAAAAAAAGAAATCAAAGAAAAAAAATATAAAATAAAAATAAAAATAAATAAAAGAAAAAAGAAAAAAAAAGAATAATAGAGAGAGAGATAGGTAATAGATAGATAGATAGATAGATAGATAGATAGATAGATAGATAGACAGACAGATAGACAGATGATAGATATATAAGATAGATAAAGACACACATACATTTTCAGATCAAAACCAAAAAATAACTGCCTATATTTTGAAAAGGACAAAAGAAGAAATAACTTTTTCTTAAAGCACAGTATGATAAAAGATACATAGTAAACTGGAGGGAGACTGCATGGAACACGCACAAGGCTATTGAAAAGAGAAGCTTGCCTCTTTCATTTTCCCCTGCAAAGTAACACAAAGCTTGTTATCTCTTGCTGTATTTCTAGGATGGCAGGAATGCAGGACTGTGAGGACAACACTTGAACAAATTGAGGAGGAAAAGCAGACTCTTTTTAATAGAGCTAATTTGCAGGGTGTTTCCTCCGCTGCTCTCCCTGGTGTGTTATATAGGAGACATTATTCCTCATATCTTTTCTGAGATAACAAGAGAGGATCCAGGAAGAGTAGAGACAAAAGAGAAAAGATAAAGAATTCCCTGCTTGGAATCCCTTTTCCTCTCTTCTCCCATAGGCTCTAAAATGGATAAATCTAAGGTTCGCAATATGCCCTTCCAAACTACTTATCCCTCCCCACCCCATAGGGCTTTCTGAGGTGGTGATTTTGAGAATCCCTCTGACCTGCTGGCCTTTCACAAAACCCATTAACATCATCTTCTTCCATCAAGCATTTTGAGGCATTTGTTTGGATCAGGGGTCGGCTGCAAAAAATTAGCAGCCAGTTCTTTGCCCAGTTGGCTGGCTAGGTGTGGCCAAGGTGGGCGTGGCCTAGTAAGCCTCTTGCACCATAGTGGGGGGGGAATTTTAGTGGAGCCCCTCCCTGGGCTCCAGAGACTTTCCTCGAGTCTCTGGGAGGCAACAACAGCCTCCCCAGGCTTCGATCAGGGGTGATCACTTTTGGACGTCAGGGACTCATAATTTTTAGTCTTGCGGACCACTAATATGAATGTTAATGCAGTGCTTCGAAATTGGTGGAGAGAGGAGAAATCCAATCGAACTTGGAGGGGCTGGCAGTGTGTCTTCTCTCTCTTCTTGCACACACACACACACACACACAACCACACTCCAAAGGGTGGGGGGTGGGGGGGAGAGAGATTTTAATAAAAAATGATCAATTTGGTAGGAAATGGGTGGGGGTTTTGAGTAATTTGGAGAACTGGCAAATGCAATCTGACTGGTCCTGCCCATCTTTCTCTGCTCCCGATCCAGCTGATTGGCTGGGTTTCTTATTGTTGCTGGCACAGGAGAATGGGAGCTGGAAGCAGGTTGTGGGTGGGGAGGGAATGGGGATTTTTGCAGTAACCTTGCACACCCGACATACAATCAGCCACCCAACCATGCCCACAGAATGGTAGTAATTTTTTTTTGAATTCTCATCACTGTGTGACATTTCTTTTTCACCCTTGATTTTCTTTTGTTAGAAGCAACAGTGTTCAAGTCTTGTCAAGATCTAGAGGTGGTATTCAGCAGGTTCTGACCCGTTCGGGAAAAAAAGGGAAAAAAACCAAAGTTAGTTATAGAGTAGTTTGGAGAGTGGTGGTAACTTTTTCCCCAGGAGTGAGGAGGGAATGAGGGAATGGAGATTTTGTAGTATCCTTTCCCTGCCACGCTCACCAAGCCACGCCCAAAAAACTAGTAGTATTTTTTTTTAATCCCACCACTGGTCAAGATCCTTCTGTATCTTAAGCCTACCTTCCTTTTGTTGCACAGAGAATGGGTCACAGTTATTATCAACTGCCTCAAGTGGGCAGGGTGCACATTTTAACATAAACAGTCATTAAAATGCAGAAGAATTGCCACCTGCATTTAAAGTTTCAAGTTGTTGACAAAGGCATGGACTTTCTGGCTTCTAAGCACTGAAACAAAAAAACTGGATTTCTTTCCAGCTCCAAATTTATGCCAAAGGATCAATGGAGACTTATTTCTGAGTCTTTTCAAGATAACCAAAGCAAAGCATCTAATTTTGAGGTTGTCTGAGGCCAGCTTTTATTCTTTCTTTGCAATCCAGTGGATATGAGCTGTTTTGATTGCTTTCAGATGTGTTTGGACACTGGGATACTATACTGATATGCTTGTGGATCTGTGGCTTATAGAGAATCACCAGCCATTCAGCATTTGCCCTTTCCGGCCAACCGCTGAGCACAGAAATCTGTCAATCAATCAGTGCTTATTCACCATCTTTTCAGAACGGTACCAAAACACGCTTCCTTTCCTGGTTTTGCAAAATAAATAAAAAAATAAAAGTATTCCCCAGGNTCAGTGCTTATTCACCATCTTTTCAGAACGGTACCAAAACACACTTCCTTTCCTGGTTTTGCAAAATAAATAAAAAAATAAAAGTATTCCCCAGGGTTTGCACTTGATGTGTTGGCCAACTCCCAACACCTTCAAAACACTGAATGCTGGCAGGCGAAAGATTCTATATTCTGATTTCTTTAATTATTCTTGCCAGAATTCCAGGAAATGGGAAGAAGGGTGAGCCAAGAACCCAAAAGCACAGACTGTTTCTTCAAGCAGAAAGCAGGGACTTGGTGCCAGTTTTTCAGAGCCACACAACACTGCTTGCAAAGGGTATATTTTCATCTATGGAGGCCATGCACCAGTGCCAGGAAAAGTGAAAATAGTTTGTAATTGATTCTGACACTTAGAATGATGGGAATATGAACTTTGATCTACAGGAATCCGGACTTGCTCCCTTCTCAGGCTGCATTTTCATCCAACAACTCAATTTGCCAAAACCTTCTCTGTGGTTGCAAGATCCAGACTAAATCCACTCCTTGTTCCTTCTTTTGACCCAAATTGTGGTGATCCAGAACATTCTTGAGTGTAAATAGAGCTCTTTGTGATAACAGGGACAGTTCTGTTTTCAAAATTTGCAAATGGTGACATTTAGAAAAATGTTTCCATGCAAAAGTCCTGTGTTCTGGTATATCTCAATGGTGTCCCAATACAGATAACACTTTCAATAAGGTGGTTTATTTATTGTATTACTTTGTTTTATTTTATTTATTGTATTACTTTTCTTTTAATATTTTTTTTATTTTTATTTATTGTAAATTTATTGTATTGTATTTTTATTTTATATTTATTTTATTTTATTATTATTTTATATTTTATTTATTTTATTATTATTTTATATTTTATTTATTTTATTATTATTTTATATTTTATTTTGTTTCATACCAATTTCTTGTCACCATCTTTTGGCAAAAGAAGTCTTAATCCTGGAACACTTTCATAATGAAGCACTTTTATTCTTTATTTAGGTAAATTTTATTTTTATTTATTCAATTTGATTTCTTTTGCTTTATTTAATTCTCTTCTGCTTATTCTTAAAATGTGTAATTTTTAATGGGCAGGTTTACACATCAGTTTTGTTGGTTTTTCTTTTGTTTTGGCCTGCTTTTATTTCAGTAGCTACTTTGCCAATCATGAGTTGTAAATAAATAAATAGATACATAAATTAACTCTTGCTCGTACTTGCTTAAATCTTTCAAGACTGCTAAAATGGTCATATTTCCAGCATCATAATGAAACTATATTTATGCTTATTGAATTTGTAATCCTATATAGCAACTGCTGATGCAAGCCAGTATCTTTTTAAAATCTTATTCTTAAACAATCTTCCCTGTACATGTTCACATGTTTTGTATGTAAATGCTTTCTAATTCATTCAAAATTTAAACATTAATCGTGGAATGCTTATATATTTTTCACTTTCGCATCATGCTCTCCTATTCCCCATATTTATAACAAAAAATAGCATTATTTCTTAGCCAGAATCCAGTTGAAATTGGTAACTCTGAGTAAATTCTAGGAATTTTGTTACAGCTGAGTCTATTAGCTTTCTTCTTACATACCATTCCACCCCAGGCTAATGAATCTGTAATGTAGGAAATAAAATCAGAAATGTAAATATTGCATTCTAACTCTGGTGCTTATTTTCTCCAAAGGTGTAAATTATGTGTCATGGATTGATGCTAATGGTGAAGTCATATTGGGGCAAAATTCATTGGGTTTAACAGGTGCAGTTCTGAAGTAATTAAACACTTTTCTACCAATAGGTGACCTCTCTTGATCGAAGGACTTGCATAGAATGAGTTTGTCAAGATATAGAAGATTCTTTGCCAAAACTGGAGGAGAATGAGTAGCGGTTATGAAACAGCTGTTAAAACCGACTTCCTATTATGTCCTCTTCAAGGATACATAATGTTGAAAGGACTACCAGAGGGGGAAAAAAAATCTACCAGAGGGGGAAAAAAACATTGTTTAAGTTTTAGCCTAGAAGGAAAATTATTTTTTCACACATCCTATATAATTTCTCATTTCTCTTTCTTTCTTTGCCCTATTTTTAAACTAGCTTAACTGCAATAGCACATAATACACACACAAAAAGAAAGAATATATAGAACAGAGTTGGAAGGGACCTTGGAGGTCTTCTAGTCCAACCCCCTGCTTAGGAAGGAAACCCTACAGCACTTCAGACAAATGGTTATCCAATCTCTTCTTAATAACTTCCAGTGATGGAGCAGGCCAGACAAGGAACGATGGATGGAAACTGAATAAGGAGAAAGATTCGACCTGGAAATAAGGAGAAACTTTCTGACAGTGAGCACAATCAATCAATGAAACAGAATTTGCCTTTGGAAGTTGTGGGTGCTTCATCCCTGGAGGCTTTCAGGAGGAGATTGGTCTTCCATCTGTCCGAAATGGTGTAGGGTCTCCTGCTTGGGTAGGGGTTGGATTAGATGACCTACAAGGTCCCTTCCAACTCTGATTATCTGTTGTCTGAATCACTGCAGTTATTAAATCAGTAACACAGTTGTTAAGTGAATTTGGCTTCCCCGGTGATGTTGGCTTATCAAGAGTGGATCATGCGACCCTTGGACCCTGCAACTGTCATAAATATGAGATGGTTGCCAAGCCTCCAAATTTTGATTGCATGACCATGGAGATGAAACGTAGCAAGTGTGAAAAATGATTGCAAGTCCCTTTTTTCAGGGGCATTGTAACTTTTGCACAGTCAGTAAATGAACTGTTGTCAGTCAAGGACTACCTATAGTCTCAAGTTCCCTTCTTCCCTTCTCATTTCAACTTTATGCAAAGAATTTCCAAAAAGGCCTTTGCCTTTTTGTACTACATTTGTTCATTAGGCAGTAACACATTCTCTGTGTTTTCAACACAAAGCCCTCTGTTTAATCAAAACCTGGAGGGCCCTAAGGTACCCGCTTTTTATGTAGTCCTTTCCATCTCATTAACTTCATTTTTTCCCTAATTCACAATGGTGCTCAAGTCATAGTTTCTTGTGAGCCTACAACAACCAGAGGAAATTATTTTACCCCCCATGACCAACTTGACAGTTTCCCACTAAGCACTCCAACTCATTTCTTGGTTTTATTATTAATTTATTCTCAAATAGTCTTCATCTGTTGCACAAATGCTGTGGCTTTAATTAGAGAGTTGCTAAATCTCCATACTTCAGATGTGTGATAATTCACTAGGCTATCTAGGGACATTAGACCTCAGAAAAGCATCAGGTGAGGCTGGATTTAAAATTCATGTAAAGTTGGATTTACTTATGATCAAGGAGGAGGAGGTGGGGGGAAGAGGAGAGAAGGAAAGAGGGGGGAGGGGGAGAGGGGGAGGAGAAAGAAGAGGAGCAGGAGGAAGATTCTTTCAGTACCACAGGTAATACCATACCACAGGTAATTTCATACCATACTGAAACAAAGAAAACAGTATTTTAGTGGGCAATAGAAAGTAAGAATTTTTAAACTTCTGTGATGCTTTATTATTAACCTAGAATATCTATTGGTCTTGAAAGATATGAAGACTGCTCCATTTATATGAATTTATATGATTAGTTAGCACCAGGTATTATCAAAAATATTGTCTACAGCAGTGGTCCCCAACCTTTTTTGTACCAGGGACCAGTTTCACGCAGAAACACTTTTTCAAGGACTGGCAAAATCAATTCTTCCCCAATAGTAAAGGGCTTCTTAGCTTTAGCTAATATAAAATATATATTTTAATCACGATTATTCATTCTTTGCGGCCCGGTACAAATTGATCCATGGACTGGACCAGTCCGGGGCTGGGTGGTTGGGGACCCCTGGTCTACAGTATATATAGGCTAGAAAATAACATATTCTGGAAAAGGAAAATGGCAACTTACTTATTTCCAAAAACTGCAAATCAAATCAAATCAAAAGCCTGCATGATTGTATCAATGCTGATAGAATATCAGGACAGAAGTAAATTTTGTCTAGTTCTGGTGCAGACAACCAATGAGATTCCTTCTTCGTCAGAAATATAATCTATTTTTTTTTCCTTCAGAAGGTCAGGAAGTTGCTCAGGCTGAGACAGCCTGACCAGAATCAGCCACTGAACTTGGATGCTGAAGGTACAGTAAAGTTATATTCAAATCTTCTCAGTTGTGAAGCAATACAATGGTCATAGCCAGAGTGGGAATGTTTCCTTATTTACATATATTGATGGAGAGAAAGAGAGTTAGAAAAGGGAATCAAGCTATTCTCCAAAACATCTGAAGGCAGAACAAGGAGCAATGGATGGAAATTAATCAAGGAGACAAGCAACCTGGAGCAAAGAAGGAATTTCTTGATGGTAAGAACAATTAATCATTGGAATGACTTGCCTTCAGAAGCTATGGATGCTCCATTAATGGAGGTTTTCAGGAAGAGACTGAACAATAATTTTCTGGAATGGTACAGGTAGGGGTGCTGGGGGTTCACAGGGGTTTGGGAGAGTGTGATGACCCAGGGTGGGATACAAAATAAACACAGTCACAAAAAAACAGAGGAAGCCCCTTTTATTCCTTCACTTTGCTTCCAAGCTCCAAATATCCTGAACTGGAGACCAAAAAAACTCTCATACAAGCAGTTACAAAAAGGAGGACATGCTGTTTAAATTATAAAGAGTAAAAAGCAACACAAAACAGGCAAGATAAGGGCTGGGGGATGTCCACAGATAAGAGAGCACACACTGGAAGGATGTCAAACTCAGAGAGGAACCACACTTTGTTTCCAGCACTCCCTCGTATGCATGTTCGGCCTCTTCTCCAGTTGTCACAGCTGCAGCCCATGAAGAGGATCATGGCCCTCTCCTCCTGAGCAGACCACGTTTTACCCTGATCCTCTCCTCCCTGCGTGCCCTAGGATGGAGAGGGGATGGGCCTGGGTCCTCTTCTGACTGCTCAGCTGGCCTTTGCCCTTCCCCAGCCTCCTCCACATCCTCCATAGCTACACTTCCACTCTCTGTTGGCTGTTCCTCCTCTCCCTTAGAGCCACCAGGGGCATGGCAGAGAGCCCCTGATTCTGTGCAGTTCGGGGAACCCCCAAATCCCACTCCTGGCTGGCCCCGCCCACCTCATCCCGCCCCTCCCAGGAGTCCCCAGGTGGTCCATTTTGGATGCAGGTAAATGCAGGGCACGTGCAGAGGCTCAGGGAAGATGAAAAGCCTTCTGGAAGTTCAGGAAGGATGGAAATGGGCCTGTTCCTAGCTTCCAGAGAGCCTCCGGAGCCCGAGTAGTCCATTGTTGCTCTCCCAGAGGTTTGAGGAAAACTCTGGAGCCCGGGGAGGGCAAAAATGCCCCCGGTCCATGGTTCAGGAACCAACTAGGCCTCACCCACCATGGCCACGCCCATCCAGCAACTGGGCAGAAAATTTGTGGCTAAAATTTTTGAAGCCCACCTCTGGGTGTAGGGTCTCCTGCGTGAGAAAGAGGTTAGACTAGCAGATCTCTGAGAACCCTTCCAGCTCTGATATTCTGTTATCCTCATTTACAGGCATTAGAACAGTATAAGTGGCTTTCTGTACAAACATCTATACATCTGTTCAGAAGAAAGTTTCAATGAGTTTGAAATAGCTTTCTCTTTGGGATGCACAGCTGAAATGAGGCAAATGTGCAGTTCAAAACATGTTGTTTTATGTCACAACAAGCAGGCCTGTCAACTGACTGCCAGATTACTATCTTCTGCCATTTCATCCCTTCTGCTCCAATTTTTTTTTTTTTTTTGCATGCAATATTTCTNCTGCTCCAATTTTTTTTTTTTTTTTGCATGCAATATTTCTTGATTCCTTTTACAGCACAAATAAAATTAGTTCAGGAGGGAAAAAAAACATGTATTTTCACACAGTATTTTTAGGATGTCGATAAAGAGTATCCATATGTTTAAAACAAGATTAAAATTGGAAGATATTTAGATATATTTATTGCTAGCACTCTTTTGGATCACACCTGATCAATATGATTCATTTATTTTAAAATCAAGGAGGAGACAGAAATGAAATGGAGTTATTTTACAGGCAGATGGTATGCTGAAAAAGTGCTATGTAATAAATTAAGAAAGATACAAAAAAGTACTATCTAAAAATGTTGCATGTAACACGAAACAGAAATAGTCATTTGATTGGTTTATTCTAACTTATTAGTTATTGAAAATATTTTATATCTCTTTTAGAATGTAGGAAATTATCTCAAAATGATTTTATTTAGAACTTTACCATGATGAAAAGTAACATCATAAAAGTTTGATTCATTAAAAAAAAAAAAAAAAATAGTTTTTAAATAATCCACANATAAAAAAAAAAAAAAGAAATAGTTTTTAAATAATCCACACAGGTAATGGTAAAAAAAGAGGATATAAAATATAAAAATCTTCAAAAGTCCTGTCTGGTTGATTATCATCAACAATAATAAATAAACCAGTTCCATACCAAATAGATAAACACTCAAACATCCCAGAATTTTCATGAAAGAAAGCCAACAGGAAACTTATATATATATATCTTACTTTAGAAAAAGAATTCTAGGAAAAGCAACACATCATTGAAAAGCTTGATTTCTACCCCAGTCCAACTTTGTGATATCTACAGTATTTAGATGGACTGAAAACAGGAGATTAAACTCAGAGTTCAGGGAAGTTTACAAACTGATCACAAAGCATTTAAATTAATCAGTGGAACAACCTGCCTCCAGAAGTTATGAATTTTCCAACACTGGAAGTTACTGAAGACATTGGACAATAATTTATCTGAAATGGTGTACAGTTTCCTGTCTGAGGAGTGGAAGACCTCCAAGGTCCCTTCAAATCTGTTTATTCTATTCTGTTCTGTTTTGTTCTGTTCTGTTTTGATTACTCTACTCTACTCTACTCTACTCTACTCTACCCTATTCTATTCATTTCTTTATTGGCAAAGTGTGATTGGGCTCACACTATTATATATTATTGGAAATATAAAACTCTGTTTCATGTCCCTAACACATGAGCATTCACATATATATATATATATTGGTCTTGGAGGCCGAATTGAACCAAGAACTATGAAAAACCTTGGTTTTATTTTCTATCCTTGCTTCATAAGCCTATATGTTTCTCGACACCCAAGAATTTGCATTATTTAGTTTATTTTTCATGACATTTACAAATCTCCATTCTGAAAAGCAGAAATTTTCTCATATTAGGGTGCCAGATATAACCATAATAAACAGAGCTTTATGGATGCCAAGCTCTCTGCAGATGCGACACTCAAGTTCTGATGCTGTTATGCTCAACTGACCAGTCATTTCAGGACAGAATAATAACAGGAAAAAAGTCCATATATTCATCCAATGCTCAAGTGCTCAGCAAGAATTTTATTGTGTGCCATGAGCCAAAGGCTCAGAATTAGGCAGATGTGCCAAAGAATGACCCCTGAGGCACAGCCTGAAGGATGAAAATGGAACATATTTGCTTCTGCAGGCTGCTTTTTGGTAAAAATCAGAAGTTTTCAAGTTTGCCTTATCCTATCATCTGACCTCCTAGATGTAGAGGGCCTCCAGAATTGAAGAAAAGACAAGACAAGGAGGAAAGAAGTTGTTGAAGCCTGGCATAAGATTTTACCCCTTCCTTTCAAGCTTTTGAACCTTATATCTGAGTACGCAAAGCTTTCTGTTGCACACAAGGGATTTTTTTAGAGGCAGGGTGCCAAGATAAGATTTATTCATGTAGTTTTCTCATGCAGTATGCAGGAACAGGAAGAAAAGCACAGCGGTGACATATCCCTTCACACTTCAGAGAACTGGATGCTTACAGACAGGAGCATATAATATTTAAGAAGTCTCCCAGTACAATTTTGTATCTTCACAGGCAGCCTAGGTGAGTAGGTTTCCTATTGCAATTATCCAGTGCAGATAGTCATGTGAATACTGAAAAGGGTGGAGCTACAAGGATGTAGATAGGATAGAAGCACATTTTCTTACAGTCAACAGATAAAGATGTTAGAATTTATTTATGTGGCCAATGACCAACAACACAAAACAATAAAAAGGGAAATAAAAGAATGTTACAGTCAGGACCAACAGGGAGAAGTGGCTGCAATTATATATTGGTGACTCTAAAATAAATATGGCATACTCTGAACACACCTGAATTGAATTGGCATCCTTCAGTCTCAAGAGTCTCAATTATGAAACTGATAATTGCCACTTCCTGTGTTGTTTCCATGCTGTATGCAAAGCTAGACTGTCCTCTCCAGAACACTAGGCCTGGGTAATTTAATATGGAAGATAAACTGTTACCCAAGCAGCAGATCCCCCCTCTCCATATCACTGAAATAGTCTAATGGAACGGCAGAGCCTATACAATTAATTCCAGCTGTGTCGTAGCAGTTCCCAGAACATGATTGTACACAGTCATGAACTGCTTCTGGGACTCCAGCTTTGGGTTTTGCCTCAAGGTTGACTCTTGAAGCCTTTTCCGATAATAGATGTAGCCACAAGTCAGTGGAAGTTTGAAATCAGGGTTTCCTTTCTCCTAGAAGATGGTTCTATGATTTTATCTGCCATCGGGACATAAAGCCTTCTTCTGCCTTCAAAACTGTTGACCATCTTCTCCTGTAACCCTGGAAAGGAGCCCTTACAAGGTGCTACGAGCTGGGCCAGCTGGACGAAGGTTTTTTAAGGAGGTGTTGCTCCCCTATTACAATAATAATGTTTATTTACCTTACACCAATTAATATAATAGTTATACTGAGTTGCCCAGAGATGGGAGGATGTATATATCAAATGAATGAATGAATGAATATACTAAAATATATGTCTTCTGGAAATTGTTTAAAAAAATAATTAAGCAAGATGTTGCTTAATTAATTAAAAATAAGTCTTTCGTTCTTTAATCAGGTTTTGTCTAATTGTCATTGCAGCAGTGCAAAATTTAGCTACTGCAATCAATAGAAAAGAACAAAAATGAGCACTAACAGTACATACAACAAAAATATAGAGACAAGATACAGTATGTTGTCAAACTTATTATAATTAATGGACTCCAGGTGTCCAGATGACTACTACCCCAATAGCAATAACACTTAGATTTATATGCCACTTCATAATGCTTTATAGTTCTTTCTAAGCAGTTTACAGAGTCAGCATATTGCCCCCAACAATTTGGGTTCTCGTTTTACCTACCACGGAAGGATGGAAGGCTGAGTCAACCTTGAGATGGTGAGAATCGAGCTGTTGGCAGTTGGCAGAATTAGCCTGCAAAGCTGCATTCTAACCATTGTGCCACCATGCCTATAGTATGGCCTCGAGTATTCTATTGTATATCTCTTTGCTGCCATCTAGGTGTGGTTCATAATTTTGCATTCCAGGTTTGTTGTAGGAGTACTTTATCATATATAGAAACAAAACAACAGTGACACATCCACCCACCAAATAGAATAGAACAGAACAGAACAGAACAGAATAGAATAGAATAGAATAGAATAGAATAGAATAGAATAGAATTCTTCATGCGTCAAGTGTGATTGGACACAGAAGGAATTTGTCATGGTGCAGGTTGGTGATAATTGTTTTTTTTTTTCCTGCAGTCCTAATTACTCTCTGAAGTCTGTGTCTGTCTTGTTGGGTTGCAGAACCAAATGTAGAACCAAATTATTTAGTGGAATGTTGTCTGGATTTCCAGAATGAGGTATAGGCTACATTAGAGAGGACAAAGAAGTAGCAAATCATGAAAAGTTTTGTCAGGAGGAAGACCATTAAAAGAGATTCCCAGGGTAAATCTGTTGTGATCACACAGTTGCTTTAGTTGGGCATTTTTTTATATACAGGTGAGGAATAATAACTAAAACTACTAAGAGGCAACTCCATGGGTCTTTCTGAATTCCTGAGGCCTGACACCCTCCCACCCAATATTCCCTGTTGTATAAGTCCTCCAACCAACAAATTGATTGCTTATTCTAACTTCTTGCAATAAGTCATAATATGTCATATGGAAATGGGTTTTTATTTTCTATTTGTTGAACCTGAGCAGATATATCTAGCACTGTCATTAATATAGGGGTTACTAATTGCTGCTGGATTGAAATATAAATAGTAAAGAAGAGCAGTCAAGTCTCCAGAGGACTTGATTTATTTTTCATTACATGGAAAACCTGCAAAGACAGGTTAATTCCAGCATTTCTTCCCTGCAGAGCCTATAACAGAAATACAGTAGATTCAATCTTGTCCAGGTAAAGCAGTGGGATAATTAATTACATCAAGGCTACTAAAATTAGAAGCTGGCTAAAAAGCTAGATGTAACAGCAGTGATTATCTGTTCTTTGAAGTTGACCATTTCAGGGGGAAAAATCCACAAGAGGACTAGAACTACTGCATACTTGTATGTATTCCTATTGCTACTTTTAATAATATTACTATTATTATCACAACATTCATACTATTATTATCACTACATACTATTATTCTTCTCATCTTTCCTATTTCCTTATCTTCTAAGGACTATAACTTTGGTCCTTGTGTCTTACTATTTATATTAATTGTTTTATTTAGCACCCTAGTATGATTTATGTTGATTGCTTATTATTTATGTTGCTAGTATCCTATGACTACCACCAAGTGTTGTATCTTATGATGAATGCATTTTATGATAATTATGGTCATGATTTATGACTTGTATGTACATGGAGAACATATGCACTAGGGACAAATTCCTTGTATTTCCCATCACACTTAGTCAATAAAGAATTCAATTCTATTCCACTCTACTCTACTCTACTCTACTCTACTCTACTCTACTCTACTCTACTCTACTCTACTCTACTCTACTCTACTCTACTCTACTCTACTCTACTCCACTCCTTTCTGATTCTGTTTCTGCTTCTATTCCATTCTATTCTTGAAATGAGCTAATATAGATTAGCCCATCTTCAGGGTCATCTCTGTGGATGAGTAGGGTCATCTAGAGCTAGGTGACTGCACAAATTGCTTTGAACATGACAAATCAGTACGTTGAATTTTCAGCTAAGGAATTATGTAGGTGGTAAACCATTCATAGAAACTGATGACTTCTTTGAGACTTAAATCATGTTTCTGGGTGAACTGGTCATATATTTTTGCAATGAAATAAGCCCTGCAGTTGTAGACTGTACAGAAAGATGTGGAATTTTAAGAAGCTTTAACATAGGCAGCATAAATCTTTAACTGAGTAAGAGAGTCAGAATGGACTATGGTGGTTAAATTAACTCCATCAGCTAAACTTCTCATGAAGATCCTTGGGGCAGGTCCAAAGAACTCGAAGGGCTAGAGCCCACTATTACTACATAGCCAAAAAGGCATTAAGAGTTGTTAACCTAATTCTGCATACCTTTTTTCCCAGTAATATTGCACTACTAACTAGAGCATACAAAACATTTGCTAGACCAATACTTGAATATAGCTCATCAGTCTGGAACCCGCACTACATACTGGATATTAATGCAGTCAAGAAAGTCCAGAAATATTTCTTGAGAAGAGTTCTCCACTCCTCTACTCGTAACAGAATACCTTATGCCACCAGACTTGAAATTTCAGACCTAGACAACCCAAAACTATGCTGCCTTCAGTCTAATCTAAGTCTATAAAACTATCTATTGCAATATCCTACCTGTCAATGAATACTTCAGCTGCAGCCACAACAATACAAGTGCACACAACAGATACAAACTCAGGCTAAACCATACCAAACTTGACTGCAAGAAATAAGACTTCAGCAACAGAGTGGTCAATGTCTGGAAAACTCTACCTGACTCTGTGGTTTCTTCCCCAAACCCCAAAAACTTTAACCTTAGACTGTCTACTATTGACCTCACCTCTTTCCTAAGAGGTCTGTAAGGGTGAGCATAAGCTCACCAATGTGCCTACCATCCTTGTCTTAATGTTTCTTTTTATTCATATCCATTTCATGTATTCATAACCACATTTATATTTACATCTGTTATCTAATACTTGCTTGACAAATGAATAAATAAATAAATAAATAAACTCCAGAGTTCCTCAATGTGAAAGAGTCTCTGGTATTGTCTAAAGTTTCATGTCTCTTATTTCAAACATTTTTATTCATCAGATGCCACAAAAGATTTTGGATTTGGACCATTAGAGGTTAACCACATTGACCTACTGGCTCAACTTTGCACAGCAACTCACAAATGTGTCACTTAAAGATGCTCCATTTCACAAAATAATCTGCTCAGGATAATTTAAGAGCTGGTAGAAATATTCTGAGGAGTTCAATTAATTTCTACAAACTATCTCAGTGCAGTTCTGAGTATTATTTTTTCTCCAAGAAAACAAATATTTGAATCTGTTTCACACAACTGAGAATGCTTCTCGATAACTCCAGCTAATTGATTCAGCAGGGACAGCTTTACCCCCTTGTTATTAAAAGCTTGATCCTCATTGTTCCATGAAAGTACCAGCTTCAGCATTGCAGAGAATAAATTGGGAAATCTTAATCCCGAAAACATTCACTTTCCCCATGGGTTTCTCATAATTCTTCTTTCAAGAAAGTATCAGCCACTTAAATTAGTCCACAACTGCAGGGCAGAGCTGTAGTTCTCATCATTTGCCTGCAGCTGGTGTATTTCTTAGCTCTGCTCCCAGTTCAGGCTAACTTATTTTAATAATTCATATACATGTGATCCATGTAACTAGTGGAATTTATTTTTTTTCTACAATGTGCTATTTTTTAAAAAAAATGGCTTGCATTTTAGGTCTGATTCTCTCTGAGAAAGATCATGCTTGAGACAGTATTTTCTGAACTGGAAGCCAATAGGCTTCAGAGATTTAACAAAATTTCCAACAAGTGCAATCTATTAATTGGAGACTCTGGTTATACCATGTTTAGAAAGAGCCAAAGGTGATTTTTGAAGAGGCATTCGAGAAGCAGGAAAAGCAAAGAAAGTCCAGTGAGCAGAGCAGAGCAGAGCAGAGCAGAGCAGAGCAGAGCAGAGAAGAGAAGAGAAGAGAAGAGAAGAGAAGAGAAGAGAAGAGAAGAATGAAATGGAATGGAATAAGGAATGGAATAAGAAATAGAGTAGAATAGAATAGAATAGAATAGAATAGAACAGAACAGAATAGAATAAAATAACAGAGTTGGAAGGAACCTTGCAGGTCTTCTAGTTCAACCCCCTTCTTAGGCATAAAGCTCTATCCCATTTCAGATAAATTATTACTCAACCTCTTCTTAAAAGCTTCCAGTGTTGGGGCATTTACAACTTCTGGAGGCAAGTTGGTCCTCACTGTCAGGAAATTTTCAAAGAGCAATCCTGTGTGCATGTGCACTTGGCACAGGCTCCTCGGGATAGAGGAGTAGTGACGACGGTCGGGGGTGTTAGAGACTTCCGTCGTCAGATGAGGGATTACCAGGACCGGGGAGATCGGAGTTCTCGCTCTCCTCATCTGTCCCCACCTGCTGCCAGCTAACCACAACAGCAGGTCAGAAACAATCATATGATTCTCTATATGCACTGCTTTTTAATTGTGTGATCTTTTGTATTCTAATTGAATGCAGTTACAATGGGGAGCCTAAGAAGTGTGAATAGCAACATACAATGATATATAGATAATGAATAAATGTACAATGAATTTCTATGCTGAGAAAGAATAAGGATCAAGCTGCAGAATGAATGCACAGCAAAAGTGGATAGGTCAAGAAGAAGAGGAAAACCAAGAATGACAGAATAACAGAGTTGGAAAGGACCTTGGAGGTCATCTAGTCCAATCCTCTGCTCAAGCAGGAGACACAATAACAATTCAGATTATCTCATCTCTTCTTAAAACCTCCTGTGTTGGATCAAAGATACTTTTTGAAAAGGCAACTGATCTGTGTGTGTTGTTGTTTTTTTTTGAGGAAGAAGAAAACATTTTGCTTCTCATCCAAGAAGCTTTCATCAGTTCTGATGATGAGAAGCAAAAAATAAATATGTTTTTTTCTTCTTCTTCCTCAAGAAAAAAACAGCACATTTTCCTTTTCAAAAAGCATCTTCAAGACAGGCATGATTTGGATGACGAAGAATCTCCAGACACCTTCAGTGTTGGAGCACCCACAACTTCTGAAGGCAAGCTGTTCCACTGTTTAATTTTCAGGAAATTTCTCCTTATTTCTAGATTGGATCTCTCCCTGATGAGTTTCTACCCATGGAAATAAATTTTCTCTTCAGTAATCTTTCTTTTTTTAAAATATTTTCCATTTTAGAAAAAATAAAGAAATAAAGATGGCAGTGAAAAAGAGACCATGTTCTTGAATTGCCTGGTACACCTCTAACACTAATTGTCTTCATTTGTCTTGGCATAGATCAGTTGAATTCATATTGTTCCAGGGTTGTTGCTGATTTGAAGAGAAGAAAAGAGAAGAGAAGACAAGAGAAGAGAAGAGAAGAGAAGAGAAGAGAAGAGAAGAGAAGACTATGCATCATTTATCAATTTTCAATGACAAAACCATATATTACAGTTTTAAACAAACGTGAGGAGTGTTTCATTTTATTTCCTGAAAGTTCAGTTACATCACTGAAAAGTGGAAAATAGAAGAAGCAGATTAAACCTGGAAGCTGTCCAATTCCATTTAACAAGTTGTGAACAAACACATCCCCTTTGGAACTTTTCTTTGCACTGGGCAAGCATTTTTTTCTCCCCTTAAAAAAAACACATTTGATTTTATAAAGCCAAGTTAACAATTAAGGCATAAACCAGTGAGCACTAAAAATTAACTGGATTAAATTAGTTGGATTAAAACACCAATGCTGGTAGGAAAAGGGAAGCTAA
Source organism: Laticauda laticaudata (assembly GCA_004320025.1). Taxonomy (NCBI): domain Eukaryota; kingdom Metazoa; phylum Chordata; class Lepidosauria; order Squamata; family Elapidae; genus Laticauda; species Laticauda laticaudata. The sequence goes on from BHFT01053975.1 coordinate 19,443, forward strand.
TTATTTCTTTCCAAGGACATAGAATAGTTGGAGGTGGGGCTGGGATACTGCTAATCCTGTTCTCAAATTTGAATATCTGTGTCTGTGTATACTCATATACAGGGACTTGTTAGAGTTTTAGTTTTGTTTTAATTTTTGATTTTTTTAAAAACCCAAATCCTTTCAAAACAACTGAACATATGTATGCAGAATTTATTTTTCCTTTGTGTATCACCTTTCATTTTATAGTAAACAAATTTTAGTCTTCCTGTCTATGGATAACACAATTTAGGCAGTGAAATGCCTGAATATTTTACTTGTTTGCTAAATTTATGTCCCAACATTTCCATTAAATGGTGCTCAAGGCAACTCACAATAATACATGCAAAACCAAACATAGGACAACAATCAAAACATTAAAATGCTAATGAAAACAAGAGCAGGTTAAAAACAAGCACAACTTTTATAGTAGCTATTATAAGCCAGCTTATCAAGCTAGGAGCCTGACTTAAATAAAAACTACAAGATTCAAGAGCTTTGGTATTAATTCAAACTGTCACATATGAAGGAAAATATGAATAGTTTCTGGGAGTATGTGGTGGATTTTCAATTTACACAATGCTTTCCAATGTAGAGCCAATCTGTTTAGAAGACTACTAAAATGCTAATACTGGCCCTGAACAGAGGGTCTTACAAGAATAATACATTTCCCAGTGGAAGTTAGAAATTGGAGAAAATGTCCCTTTGGAAGACCTGATTTTCTGAGTAAAGTCAGATGTTGAAATTCAGGAAGTAGTACTCAGATATAGATGACCAAAGATATGACTTAAACTTAGAATAACTTTATTGTCACTTGAAATGTACACAAATCGGCATACAAAATGAAATTCTATTGCATATTTTTCTCAAAAGGTTACCACCTCCAATATACGCTACATAAACATGAGTAAATAAAGAAATACAAAATTATTCATACGCCCACATATAGTATACGACACAGAGAAACAACACAATCTAGTTTGGATGTATACATGTCCATGGCAAGAGAAATGAATCTTGTGAGTTTACCAGACAGATGACCTAGGGAACCAAGACATTAAAGAATCTGGTAAAAGCCTTGCTAGAGATACTTTGAAACCTCCTTCCAGAGGGGAGCGACAGAAACAGACTGTGAAATGGTTGTGTGGGGTCTCTAATAATGCTTTGAGCTCTAAGCACATCATGCTTATGAGCAGTATATGGATATTTGCATGTCTGAGTCATCAGATCCAGGAGATGGAACAAATCTAGATAGATAGATAGATAGATAGATAGATAGATAGATAGATAGATAGATAGATAGACAGACAGACAGATAGAATTAATTCTTTACTGGCCAAGTGTGATTGGGAAAACAAGGAATTTGTCTTGGTGTAAATGCTTTCAGTGTACATCAAAGAAATGATACATTCGTCAAGAGTCAAGAATCATAAGGTACAACACTTAATAATAGTCTTAGGGTACAATAAGCAATCAAATCATACTAGGAAACAGTCCATATGGATCATTAGGATACAAGGGACAAAGTTACAGTCATACAGTCACAAGTGGAAGGAGATGGTGATAAGGAGTGATGAAAAGTTTAATAGTAATAGTAATGCAGACTTTGTAAATAGTTGCACAGTGTTGAGGGGATTATTTATTTAACAGAGGGATGGCATTCATCCCTCTGTCCTTGTGTCTGTCCTTGTGTCTCCTTGTTCTGGTGTGCAGAGCTCTATAGCGTCATTTTGAGGGAAGGAGTTGAAACAGTTTATGTCCAGGATGTGCAGGGTCTGTAGATTTTCACGGCCTTCTAACTGCATGTCACATATTAAGAAATCATTGATTCAGCAATTTTCCATTTTGTCGCAGCTTCAGTTGTCTTCTGAACACTAACGCTAATTCCATGCATCATGTATTACAGTAAGGCTACTGGCTAAGGTTGATCATAGCAAAATATAAAACTTAACTCTAAGGGAGTCGCGAAGTTCTAACTGACTCCCTTAATGAAAGTTGAAAGCATACAATCACGTAAACCAACACATAACTATGACACAGCTATTTAGTTGAATGATTGTTGTCAGAGTCCCCACTAGGAGACCGGGTATTAATAATTCATTCCTGACAGATTTATTTTTTCTTCTTCTTCCACAATTTGCTGAAATAAGGACAAATGATCTGTGCAGTTACAAAGGCATGTTTGAGACTGTCCAAGAACTCCTTTGAAGCTCCTGATTCTTCATTAGCCATTATTACTTCGCTTGCTTTGTTTCTGTCTCCTATATATCATTATCGGAAGGAAGGGAGGGAGGGAGGGAGGAAGGGAGACCAAAGCAGAATAACTTAACAACATAAACACTTAGCTATTAATTTCTCAACACAATTATCTTCATATTTCTATAATGAAGAGAATCATGTTTCATAAGGAAGGAAGGAAGGAAGGAAGGAAGGAAGGAAGGAAGGAAGGAAGGAAGGAAGGAAGGATGGAAGGAAGGGGAGGAAGAGATGGGAAGGAGGGAGGGCAGAAGGAAGAGCAAAGCATGATATCTTAATAACACTTAGCTATTAATTTCTCAACACAATTATCTTCATATTTCTATAATGAAGAGAATCATTTTCATTAAGAATCAAGGAAGGAAGGGATGGGAAGAAGGGAGGGACAAAGGAAGGAAGGAAGACCAAAGAGAATAACTTAACAACATAAACACTTAGCTATTAATTTCTCAACACAATTGTCTACATATTTCTGTACTGAAGAGAACCATGTTTTCAGAAATAGTGAATATCTGCCTGTCCTAGCAGTGTCTCTCCAGCTGTTGTTGAACAAGGACATAACCCTGTTATTTAAAATGTTGACAGTTAATTACAATTAGGAATATGAATCTTATGCCCAGATTGAAGTCACTCATCTTTCAATTTGGCTTTGTGTATGTGTATACATATATGTGTGTGTGTGTATGCATTTGGGATCAAAATTATCTCTTTTGGCTGGTTTCAGCCACATAAATTCTCATTCATCTAAGCAAATGGAACATTTACTAAGAGTAGCTGTGGGGAGAATTGTGGCAGGGCTGTGCCATCATGTGAATATTAAAATACAGTTTGGGTAATAAATCAATTATGTACCCTTAGATCAAAAGAAATGTCAAATGGAAAAGCTAGCACATGCTGTTCTCCCTGACGTTCGAGGCAAGATGGCATTCTCTCTCTCTCTCTCTCTCTCTCTCTCTCTCTCTCTCTCTCTCTCT